>BOPN01007325.1:0-2500 GCA_017312705.2 Penaeus japonicus | reverse complement strand
GAGAGTTAGAGTTAGAGTTAGAGTTAGAGTTAGAGTTAGAGTTAGAGTTAGAGTTAGAGTTAGAGTTAGAGTTAGAGTTAGAGTTAGAGAGAGAGAGAGAGAGAGAGAGGGATAGAGGGATGAATAGAGGGAGAGAAAGAGAAAAAGAAAAAAAAGAAAGAAAGAGAAAGAAAAAAGAAAGAGAGAGAAAGAAAAAAAGAAAGAGAAAGAAAAAAAAGAAAGAAAGAGAAAGAAAAAAGAAAGAGAGAGAAAGAAAAAAAGAAAGAGAAAGAGAAAGAGAAAAAGAAAAAGAAAGAGAAAGAGAAAGAGAAAGACAAAGAGAAAGAGAGAGGGAGAATGAGAATGAGAATGAGCATGAGCGAAGAGAGAAGAGAGAATGAGAGAAGAGAGAAGAGAGAGAATTAGCGAATTAAACACATTACACACGAAAAAGTACCTAGAAATTGAACCATCAATTGTTTGTGTGTGTACGGTATCTTACCCTCTGCTTAGCTTTTATTTTCACAATAATTATTTTTTTACTTGTCCTATCTCTGTTCATTCTTCACTCGCCTTATTCCGAGTTCTTAACAATATTTCAAGTCTAGATTTTTTTTTTTTTTTTTTATAAATAACTAACTATGCCTCGAGTAGATTTATGTACATACATAATGGAAAAGATAATGTACGCGCATTTAAAATTCACGCGTAGTTAAATCGAAACGTAAAAGTCAACCACAATATACATGTGGCTGTTGGAAGGCATAACTTACCATGCCAACAGCAGTACAGTGTTACAATACGCTGCGATGAAAACATACCCTCTCATTCCATTACCCACATTAGCACCTGTGTTTCCTCGCACATACATATGTATAGACACGTACGCTTTGGTCGCAGTTCACCGCCTCGCTGATGTAGTTAGATGAAGACAATGAATACAAAAAAGTTCAGTTGTTTTAGAAGGGAGGTTGGGAGGGGGGGGGAAGGGGGGGAAGGTGGATTGGTGGGTGGGGGTGGGGGGAGGAGGAGGTGAATGAGAGAAGGAGACTAAGTGCGAGAGGAGGAGAGGAAAGTATGAGAGAGGAGAGGATAGAGGAGGGAGGGAAAGGGAAATTAAGAGAGGGAGCGAGAGAACGAGAGGAGGAGAGGAAAGAGAGAGTGATAGAGGAGAGAAGGAGGGGGAGGGAAATGGAGAGAGAGAGAGAGAGAGAGAGAGAGAGAGAGAGAGAGAGAGAGAGAGAGAGAGAGAGAGAGAGAGAGAGAGAGAGAGAGCAGGAGAGTAAAAGAGACAAGAATCAAGAGAATAAAAGACAGAAAAGGAAAGAGAAAGAAAGAAAGGAAAAAAACAAGAGAATAAAAGAGAGGAAGAGGGGAAGAGACGTAGAAAGACAGAGCGGAAGACCAATAGACCGGTAGAAAAATAAAAAGAAAGAAACGAGAGGCCGCGAGACCAAAAGACCATGTTAGAGAGGAGAGTTTATAATACCAGGGGGGCGCAGATCCCCGGCGACAGTAAAGAAGTGCACCACGACCCCGTTTACACATCATTACCGCGGGCGCTGCACAAGGTAAAGCCCAGCATCGCCCAGATGGTGTTATTATTCTTTCTTTCATGGATTATATGGCGTAATTCTTATCTTGGAAGCTGGGCATGACCGGGGCCTCGGGGTGGGAGGGTAGGGGAAGGGAGGTGAGGAGGGGGAGGGGGAGGGGGGAGGAGGACGAGGAGGAGGAGGAGGGAGGGAGGGAGGGAGGAGGAGGAGGAGGAGGAGGAGGAGGAGGAGGAGGAGGAGGAGGAGGAGGAGGGAGGAGGGAGGAGGAGGAGGGAGGGAGGAGGAGGGGGATGGGGAAGGGGGAGGAGAGGAGGGAGGAGGGGGATGGGAAGGAGGAAGAGGAGGGGGGGGGGGGGGGGGGGGAAGGGGGAAGAGGAGGAGGGGGTGGGGAAGGGGGAAGAGGAGGAGGGGGTGGGGAAGGGGGAAGAGGAGGAGGGGATGGGGAAGGGGGAAGAGGAGGAGGGATGGGGAAGGGGGAAGAGGAGGGAGGGGGATGGGAAGGGGAAGAGGAGGGAGGGGATGGGGGAAGGGGGAAGGAGGGAGGAGGGGGATGGGGAAGGGGGAAGAGGAGGGGAGGGGGATGGGGAAGGGGGAGGGAGGGGAGGAGGGATGGAGAAGGGAGGGAGGAGGAGGGGGTGGGGAAGGGGGAAGAGGAGGAGGGGGTGGGGAAGGGGGAGGAGGAGGAGGAAATGAGGAGGGGGTGGTAGCTTAAGTAGTTTGGGAGAAGGGAGAGAGAGGGGGTGGTATGTGGGGGATATTTGGGGGTAGGCTTGGAGGGGACGGGAGGGTGGTGTAGGAAAACCGTAGGAGTGGTTAAGGGGAATGTTCATTATCCTGATGAATGCTCTCCTTTGGAAGGGGGATGAAGAAGAGGAAGAGAGGGGAAGGGAGAGAGAAATAAGGGGATAGAGAGAGAGAGAAAAAAAAATGATAAGATGAAAAATAAAAAAGCACAGAATGGGAAT
>BOPN01007324.1:35000-37500 GCA_017312705.2 Penaeus japonicus | reverse complement strand
AACAAAAATAAAATGCCTCATACTGTTCCAAACCCTGGCATATGACTTTGATCCTATCAACTCCTTCAAAGTTGACTTCATCTTTCTCTCTTTCTTGTTCTTTCTGTAAGTTATTCATATACCAAGCTATAATATACATCAAATGTAAAAGCCTACTTATAGAGTTTTTTTGGTTGTTTGTTTGTTTGTTTTACAATATGTCAATCTGTCTCTACTGATGATGTGTAAATAGATTCGTTATTGGCATAAAAAATATATGGTATTTCATTTTCTTTCTTCTTTTCCTCTACCCTGAAACGAAACCTGTTTGCAATACCATTCATGTTTTTTTCTTGTCTTCTTTTTTCTACTTTTTTAACCTACTGGCGAATCAACTTATACCATCTCAGACTAAAGGCTATTTCAAATAACGATACTGTCTCAATTAGAAATACTGATTATGCAATAAGAACAACCCACATCAACAACAACAACAACGATAATAATAACCGTAATGATAATAATAACAACTATAGTCCCACATCCATTCTATTTTCAAACGGTTTCCAAGTAATATTTACACAGTGATACGGGGTCCCAATCACTCAAACACTTTTATAAACACGACAGCACACCCCAAGGCCGCTGGGCACACCTAGGGAACGAATTGCAGCGTAGTTTTCGGGAATAGATCACAGTTAAAAAAAAAACTCCTTTACTTACCAAGCTTAGTGTGCGTGGAAGAGGCATGTGTTAGGAAAGCGAGTGGTAAATCTATGAGTACTAGTAGTCATGTTCTACAGTTTTGTAGTAGGAATTGCAGTCTATTATGTTCATCGCAGAATATTTTCCGATGAAGAACGCTGAATTATGAATTGCTAAATTGAGCGAAATGCGAAAGAAAGAGTAACGACCGCAAAGTAAAATATCTATCCATGACATAGCACTTTCGTCATCTGCCCACAGTACATTCTTGTTTCTTTTTCTTTCTTTCTTTTCATTCATTATTCTTTGATAAAGTTCTTGCCATTTTGCGCCTTATCTTCCATGGTCAACGATGTATACATTAATATGAGTACCATTCACACCTCAAATCTTTATTCGCGTTCTATCAATAATGAAATATTAATGAAATTAGATGCACGAGTGAAAAGGGGTTGCCACGTAGCAACAATCTCAAGATAAATTTCACAATCTGATGTCATGTTACTATTCATTCTAACTTGCGTTGTGTGTTTGTAGGGAGGGATGTGTGTGAATTCGTGTGGGGGGATGTGTGCGTGCGTGCGTGCGTGTGTGTATGTGTATGTGTATGTGTCTGTGTGTGTGTCTGTGTCTGTGTCTGTCTGTGTCTGTGTCTGTGCCTGTGTGTGTCTGTGTCTATGTGTGTCTGTGTGCGTGTGCGTGTGCGTGTGCGTGTTTGTGGGCGTCCCTATGTACGCGGGTAGCGTGTATATATATATATGGGCATATGTCATATCAGCAAATGAATCCAAAAACCATTTCCATAAACAATAAGGTAGCAATCTGGCCTTATAACGAGCAAAGCCCGATTATCATACAGTTATTCATTCGATACCATAAACATAACGATTGAAAAGAGAGGAGAAAGCTATTCAAATATCTCTCCAATATCAAAAGACATAAAAATATCTGCCCCTAAATATTTTGAAAAGTAAAACCACGAAAGAAGACTTAGTTGACTGTTATTGTTATCATTGGATTATTATTTTGTTGCTGTAGCTGTTATTTTAACTCGGTTCTCAGAAATATTATAATCGTTAGTGTTGTTCTTGTCTTTGTTATCATATCTCAGTTATCTGTACTGTTATATTCATCATTATCACAATCCTCGTTATCATCTTCGACATCATCATCATCCTTCTTGTTATCATTATTGTCATCATACTTTTCATCACTATCAAAACCAGGATCCTCACTTTGGCTATCACAAAGTTTCATTCTGTTCTTGTGCTTTCATCTTTGTTATTTCATTAGTGTTGCTGTTACTACTGTATTTTCATCACCATGGTTATTGTTATTATCATTATTTTTATGACCATCATTATTGCTATATGTCATCATTATTATCATTACTGTTATTATCACCATTATCATCATCTTCAATATCATTATCATGATTATTATCACTAATACTATTATCATTATCATCATTACCATCCTTATTTTCATTATCATTAACATTATTATTGTTATTTTTATCCTAATCATCATCATTATTAGTGACATTATCATCATCATTATTACTTTCACTATTACTATCACTATCACCTTCATTACCCTAACCATCATTTCCATCAACAATTCCCATCAAAAACAAAAATCAATCCCAATAAAACAATAACAACAAAACGAAATACCAAACCGAGAAACAAAGTAGATAAAAGTAGATAATACACACAAGGATATTATTCAAATGTCGCCTGTTTATAGAATCAACACAGACTTCATGGGAGAGAGAGCATTCACTTGCATGTTGCATGACTAACCTTGGGTGCAA
>BOPN01007324.1:27500-30000 GCA_017312705.2 Penaeus japonicus | reverse complement strand
TGTTGTGATGATGATTTCGAAAACGTTATGATGTTTTCATCATGTCGAAAATGTTATGTTGTGGTTATTGTTTGTCACTGATTTTGTTGACATTGATGTTGTTAATGATGTTGTAGACATTGTTGTTATTATCGTTGTGGTTTTTGTTCTTATTTGCAAATTGTTATGATCACCGCCGTTCGAGCTGTTGCTGTTATTGCTGTTGTCGTTATTGTCGTTATCGTCGATGCTGTTTATGTTGTCATTATTGTTGTTTTTGTTTTTGTTGATGTTCTAGTCGCTCTTCTTGCCATCATTGTTGTTGTCATTGTCATTGTAGTCATTGTCCTTGTCGTCGCTACTGTAGTTGTTGATATCAGTGATGTAATTATTGTTCATAATTTTGGTTGATGTTGTCCTCACTCGTATGATCATTATTGTTGTTGTCGTCGTCGTCGTCGTCGTTGTTGCTGTTGTTGTTGTCGTCGTCGTCGTTGTTGTCGTTGTTGTTGTTGTCGTTGTTGTTGTTGTTGTTGTTGTTGTTGTCGTCGTCGTCGTTGTTGTTGTTGTTGTTGTTGTTGTTGTTGTTGCTACAGCGGAAGAAGTATCCGAACTATCACTTTCATCAGCGGGAGAATTGCCAATTCCCCGGTCTCTTCTTTAGCATCATCGTTATCATAACAATCAGCATTGCATAACCTTATTACAATCCCCATTAACCATCATTCCATCCAATCCCAAAACCTAACTCGACCACCATAACGACCCAACAACCAATAGAAGAAGAAAAACAACCATTCAAACATCGACTTGATAATAATAGGCAACCCAGCCATTTCGCATTCACTGTCCTCAACCTATCACATTGCCTTTCGTTATTATCATTCGCTATAACGCACAACCTTGACTTATATCTGTGACTCGATTTTCAGATAGAGAAGGAGGTACCGCTGCTGTATAAAAAGACCGTTGTACTTACTCTAAGGCACAGTTGAGGAGCAGTACGCTAAGGAGACTGAGGATTGTGAAGTTGTTTTGGTTCTAGTCATGGAGGTATGTTTTGCTGAAGTTGCTTGGTTGGCTATTTTCTCTCTCTCTCTCTCTCTCTCTCTCTCTCTCTCTCTCTCTCTCTCTCTCTCTCTCTCTCTCTCTCTCTCTCTCTCTCTCTCTCTCTCTCTCTCTCTCTCTCTCTCTCTCTCTCTCTCTCTCTCTCTCTCTCTCTCTCTCTCTCTCTCTCTCTCTCTCTCTTTCTCTCTCTCTCTTTCTCTCTCTCTGTTCTTTCTTATCCCCTTTCCACTATTTTCCCTCTCCTTCTCCCTCTTCCTAATCGGGAAATTATTTTTTCAAATTCTTTTTCAGCTTTACTTCAAATTAAAGATGTTTTTTCTTTTCTTTTCTTTTCTTTTCAAACGGCTTAATCTGTACACTTCTTCTTTTTCCTTCAGCTCTAGACACTAAGTGTTTTTGTGTGTTGATTGTTGTCCGTACATATTACTTTCATCTCAATCACAAAGTGTCTGTGTGTTTTTATATCACCTTTTAGCTTTAATCATGCCAACTTTAATTGTAAAGTTTTCAACAGATATGTTTTCCTATCCTATGTGTTTGTTTGTCTTTTAACTTTATTTTTCTATCTTTTGAAACTCCTTTAATAAGAAATGATTCTAAAAGCTTCAATCGTAAACTTTTTATCATTCCATATTTGATTTGTTTTGATATTTCAATCACAGTTTTTATAAGCAATTTTTTCTACCTATTTAAATTCCAGTCACGATATGTACGTTTTCCAAAATTGAAAACAGAAATAAAAACAATCCTACAGTTTTCAACAACTATCTTGCTTTTTGTTTTTGTTTTTTTTATTTATTTATTTATTTTAAGTCATCCTTTTATTCTTCCCAGATCAGTCCATGACAGGGATCTGTGTCAACTTTGTCAGCGATGGCGATGCCCGTCTCTCTATCAGGCATGCTCCTCCCTGAGCGCCAGTCCCTGCCAGCCTACCCTGTCCCTACTAATCCCCAACCGGCCTATCCCATCTCTGCCCCTGCTACTACCCACGGACTTGATCTGTTGCCGGGTTCTTCAGCATCTTACAACACTGCAGCCTCCACCTGGCCCACTCAGAGGTATAACCATCTCAGCGGATGCGGTGGGCTTTGGAGATGGGCACAGAGATGGTACAGGAAGAGCACCTGGAGGCCGCAGCCAGGCATCAGTGTTGGTACGCTGATCACACGGAGGCCTGGAGCTGATCCACCACAGACCTTGAGGCTTCCAGTCTTTGATACACCGGCACCACGGAGACCACAGGAAGACCTGGAGCCATATCTGGCCTACTACACCATCTGTGCCTGGTTGTCCAGGTTCAGCGAGCATACAGCCCACGGGCTGGACACGGGAACGGACCACATGAGGCCACAGTGGACACGACATTGCCAGTGGCCCATGGAGGTGGACCACGTTGGCGGCAGCGACCTGAGTGGCCCATGGTTACGGCAGCTTACGATGACACGGGAAC
>BOPN01007323.1:44455-49455 GCA_017312705.2 Penaeus japonicus | reverse complement strand
ATTTGTATTCATGCATGGTTTTATTTGTGAGTTGCTTTGATTCTTTTTTATTTTTTATTGTACTTCATAATTTATTTTGATTGATTTGTAATTGAATTTTAAAATGTCCAGTAGTAGAGTAGTTTAAATCATTTTAATAAGAATATATATATATTTTAAATTTAAGTGAATTATAGATTGCTATTGTTGACATCGGCGCCATTTTAGGATGAAACGCGTCAGCTGATTTCTCTGGATTTCTTCGGTTTGTAAGTTAAATGTTGTTTTGCATATCAATAGCGAATTACCGGATTTTATTCAAAGAAAAGTGCTGTGATTTGATAGTTTAGAAATCTATTTTGGTGTACTGTGGTAATTTCTTTTATCCCCTGTTTGCTTTTATTTCATGCGAAATATTTTATTTCAGGTAATGGGCTAGTAGTAATAGTAGTGTTTTTATTTTAATTTTTATTGTTGATATTATCATTGTCTTCGTTATTGTCATTGGTCTTATTATTACTTTTTTTTTGTTATTATTGGTATCTTCATTGTTATGGTTATTAATATTAATATGATAAATATAATAATCATTCATCTTATTATAAATATCGTTTTTAACAATATCATCGGGCGCATTCCATCTGACAATATTTTCGTTGACACCGGATAAGTAATTCCGACCAATCTTCTAATATTAAAGATAAATCCCCCAAGGAAATGTAATGCAATTAATCTGGCTCATTCGCGACATCTGCCAAATGCTGCTCCGCCGTCAAGATAACCAGCGCACGTAATCTCCACGTGCACAGCGCTCTCCCGCCCGATTCGAAGGGATGCTGTGTTATAGTGATCATTGACTGATTATTCAACGCAAGGTGTAAGTTAATAATTAATATGTGTACATTTATTAAAGATTGGCGACGGAGTGGGCCGAGCGGTAAGCACTCTCCGAAGGCACGGTGGGTCTGGGATAAAATGTTGCTCGTGAATCTTGTTAAAACTGTTACTCCCCGTACACAAAAAGAGCCTGGGCACAACTCTTTTGCTAAAACACGTAATCACAAAAAAACACATTCATAAAACTGATATTTAATTAATCTACATGGATATATATACATGCATGATGAGATTATAGCAAAACCTGCACATACAACAAGGTGTCTCTCATACCGTCCGTTCAATACCACTGGATGTTCATAACACAGATATAATAAGAATAAAGGCTCGGCTACGGCCTCTCTCTATATCGACTTATAGCAGGAGGTCCTCTTACCCGGCAGTCTTCCGTCGAGGATCTCTGGCTTATGGAAAGAAAACCTCACTGCTATAAGCAAACTGCCCGTTTTGGATGAGGAGAGAGAGTACCAGTAGCTTTGGCCGGGTGAGCTTGAGTCCCTTGTTCCTCTCCGGGCATCTCCCTCAACGTCTTGACGGCGGCAACAAGCAGTTATGAGTTTTAAGAGGTGTGAGACCTTCTTTGCTCCAGTGATTTAAAAATAACAAAATACAATGAAATAAAAAAATAAAAAGACAGGAAAGCTAAAAGACACACATAATGTTTTATTGTTCGTTGCTAGCACCATGTATTAAAACGTTGCAATGTCTCGGTGCTGGTCCCTGGTGGCCACGGGTAGAATCTCAAAGCGTCCAGCCCTGCCACGAATAGCTTGGGATCCCCTAAAAGACAGCCCGTTTTCCAATCAGGAGATAATTCACTACAGGGTCGCTCGATGACACCAGCTTTCAATGCGAGTCAACACTTCAGCTGGAATGGGTTCGAGTACAGCGAAGCAGTATTTGTCTGAATTAACACATATGAAGACATGACCCATCTGGAGAGCATTAAATATGTTTGTCTGTCGAGGTCATGTGAGCGGCTGTTGGTTCTGTATGGAGTGGTGTCATCTCTTTTCGTTCTTTTCTCTATCTATCTCTATTTACATCCTTTATCTCTATCTATCTCTATTTACATCCTTTATCTCTATCTATCTCTATTTACGTCCTATGGGTGTTGACACTCTGATCTTTAGCACGTCATCATCCAGTCCCACAGAACTCCTAGAGCCCTGTCCATTGGCAAGTTATCGATCGTCAGGTTTATGTCCATTATTCGGGGGCTTCTCTCATTCGTGGGAATAACTCTCATGACTTTCCTTAGATTTGACATCCATTTTGTGAGTCTGAAGCCTCCAGCTTGCAGTGTGTCCCTCAAATTGATGGCATATTCTGCAGCTTCCTCCTCTGAATTAGTTGACAGTAGAAGATTATATTATATATAGATAATATATATATGTATATATATGCATATATACATATATATATGTATATATATTTTTTACATATATATACATATATATATGTGTGTATACACACACACACAGACACACACTCACACATATATATACCGGTTTAATAATATTATTATCTTAATTCTCTCCCCGAGTACATGTTCCAGGTCCTCAGTGTGAATTGCTTGCGTATTGATGATCAATAACCGAATCTATCACTGAAAGTAATGGCCTTATTAGTGAGAGAAAAACAATGACATAATTCGTTCAGTGTCAAGATTATGTATGACTATGCAATTGTATGATGAAAGATGATAAAAAGAGCCACTCAGATATCATGCATTCACTATTGATGTGTTGTGTTTCCGACCTCACGAATTGTCCCCTTTTATGAACATAAAAGAGGTATATGTTTATATGTCACGAAGTATAATGATGAGTATAAAGGAGAAAGTTAGAAAAAAACGTCAGGACACTAGAACTTAATACATGCTAACATTCATTGCAACAATTCCCTATAGATTATCATGCAGTATCTAAAAATGTCGATCAGTTCTTAGTAGTAGATATGAGTGCACTCACTTGCATATAAAGACTTCACTTTCACAATCACACACACATATATATAAACACACCTATTGGTAAATATAGATGCACACCCCACTAACGAGCACATACGTACACCTTAATTAATACACAGACATACGTGCACACATCTAAACACGCACAAACAGACAAGCACTCATCTAAACACACCTATTGAAAGGAACATTTTATCTGCCAACAGACGGCGGCCCTTCGTCCCCCGCTTGGCAACGCTGGTTACACGAGTCCTTCCCTCGCCTGTCCCAAGACTCCGGGTCCTATGTCGCCGTCGCAGGAGGCTCCAAGGGCAGAGACGGAGCGACGGGCGCCTCCTGTGGCGAGGAAGAGCAAGAGCAGCGAGAGGTTCTTCCTGCCGGGGTCACACGTCAAGGCCTGAGGCGTAACCACGACGGGACGGAGCCGCTGCTTGTGGCGCCCTTGCTGAGCCCGGCCGATGCCGCGTCCCTCGGGAAGGTAGAGGGCATCTCGACGAAGAAATTGTCTTGTGTAACTTTTTTATATTCATTAAGATCATATTTCATACTCTCTCTTTCTCTCTCTCTCTCTCCCTCACACACACACACACTCACACACACACACACACACACACACACACACACACACACACACATACATACACATTATATATATATATATATATATGTGTGTGTGTGTGTATGTATGTATGTATGTAATATATATATATATATATATATATATATATATATATATATATATATATATATATATATATATATATATATATATATATATGTATATATATATATATATATATATATATATATATATATATACATACATATATATACATATGTATATATGTATATATATATATATATATATATATATATATATATATATATATATATAAATGTATGTATGTATGCATAAATAAATATATATACATATGAATATATATACCTATATATATAGATCTAGATATGTAGATATAGATATGTATATATATATATGTACATATATATATATATATATATATATATATATATATATATATATATATATATATATATATATATATATATATATATATATATATATATATATATATATATATATATATATATATATATGTGTGTGTATGTATTATGTATGTATATTCATATGTATATGTAATACACACACACACACTCATACACACACACACACACACACACACACACACACACACACACACATATATATATATATATATATATATATATATATATGTATGGATGTGTGTGTGTGTGTGTGACTTGCAGAACACTCTTCCGTGTTGATAAAATGGCAGATAAACCCACTATACACAAAATAGATTTATTGGAAATGAGACGACAGGAGGAGGAGAACAAGAGGGTATAAAAGAGGAGTAACACGGAACAAGAAAGTCCGCAAGGACAGGAGAACAGAAACGGGGGCAGGGGCGGACCAGCGAACGGAACCGGGGCAGGTCATGTCAGGTCACCGGGGTGGGGTCTGTGTGAAGGGTGTCCGGCGTAAGGTAACTATCTGAGAATGTGTGAGGATAGAAGACTGTAAGCAGGAAAAAAAACACTATTGAGATTGAAATTCGGCAGCCTGTTAATGAGAGAAGATTCCACCAATTTGCGGGCATGGACATCAGCGGAAGGGAACAGAATGCGGGCAGCTGACCAATCTATGCGATGTCCTGTGTCCCATTGGTGGCAGAAGAGAGCGTTGTTGGAGTGTCCCCTGGATACCGCGCACTTGTGTTGAGACAAGCGCCGGTCTCCCCGAAGTATTGCTTCTCACAGGAGGAGCAGGGGATGGCATAGGTGCCTATCTTGGCAGACGAAGGAGGACGGGTATGGACCAGGTTGCGGCGGAGAGTGTTTACCTAGCGAAAGGTAAGCCTGTAGGTGCAGCGAGCGACGAAGAGAGTGGATTTCCTCGGTGTAAGGAAGGCTGAGGACAGGCAGGCGAGAAGTCTCTCTGGGGGGAGGGTCCTTGTAGAAGGTGCGGCGGGCGTTGGAGAGCGCGGCGTCAAGGACGAAACGAGGGTGCCCCATCTTGCCGAAGGATCGACGTAGAAAATTGATCTCTCCATCCAGGTGTTGCGGGTCACATATGCGGAGAGCACTGAGGCAGAGAGAAGTGGCGACACCT
>BOPN01007323.1:12500-15000 GCA_017312705.2 Penaeus japonicus | reverse complement strand
TAGTACGATTTATAACACACGGTCATTTCATTTACTAAGCAAGGGTTTCATAATTTTGAAAAAGACGAAAATACCTCAAGAATCCCACTCCTTCTGTCTCGGCGCCATTTTGTTTTTTAACTTTGCTTTGCATTCGAGCTGAAGATAAAACAGCGAAAGGATAAGAGGAATGAGAGAAAGACTGCGAGAGAATGGGGAAAAGAGAGAGAATGAGAGAAAGACTGCGAGAGAATGGGGAAAAGAGAGAGAATGAGAGAAAGACTGCGAGAGAATGAGAGAAAGACTGCGAGAGAATGAGAGAAAGACTGCGAGAGAATGGGGAAAAGAGAGAGAATGAGAGAAAGACTGCGAGAGAATGGGGAAAAGAGAGAGAATGAGAGAAGAGGGAGAGTGAAAAAGGTAAATGGATAAATAAACTACGAATGAGAGCATGTGAGGGCAAAGGAGAAAAGAATAAGTGAACGTGAAATTTGAGAAATTTACGAGAAAGTAAGAGAGACCAAATGAATTGTCGAATGAAAAATAAAAGAGAATTAGAATGCGGAAATAAGAGATAATGAGGGAAATGACTGAGAACGCGAGAGACGAAAGAAAATGTGTGAGAAGGCACAAAGAAAGAGAATAAGAAAAGAGGGAGGAAGGGGAGGAGAGAGTGCGAGAAACGGAAGATGATGCAAGAAAAAATTAGAGTAAATGAGAGCGTGAGTGGGAGGACGAGTCTTAAACATTACCCCTACATTTTTTTCTTATTGCTGCTGTAATTGTCGCTTGTATTTTCTCGTATCTATTTCTATGATTCTCTCTCTCTTTCTTTTTTTTTTATATTTGTATGTATATATATATGTTTTTTCTTGATGTTTCGATATTGTTATTGTTCCTATTATCTTTTTTCGCTTGATGTTTTTTTTTTTTTTTTTTTTTTTTTTATCACATTGTAGATGAGGGATTTGGTGATCAGTTTTGGTCAGTTTCTACACACTTGTTGGTCGATGGTTCCACTACTTCAAAGGCGCCGCCCGCGTTAAACTGTATAACTAAGCCAGTTAGGAACTCGATGCCCAGAGTCACGGCTGTCACGTCGGACTCGCTTGGACGCACAAAGACGTCGCCGAGCACCTCTTTCCCCAGAGCCTTGATGTCGATTCCAAAGACGAGGTGCTTCAGGACGGCTTGACATGAGATTCCGTTGAAAGGAATTTCCTCGGCAGACACGTCTGTCAGAGGCAGATCGAGTTCTGTTGCTGTGTCCAAGCACATAGCCATGACCAAGCTAGCGCTCAGGTGTTCATGGTCACCCGACGTCCTGCCCGCTCCTTGCCGTAGCCGTGGTCTTAGTGAAGCCGGAGTGCGTGACGTCAGCGGAAGCGCGGAACGTTATGGTGTTGCTCTTGAGATCGAGGGTGCAGCAGAAGCGCCTGAATATGTCCAGCCCTAACAGGTTATACTGAGGCTCCGACATAGTATTCTGAATAAACCGATGGCTTGCAACCTCAACTACACTATCGTGTCTGGACCGAACTCTTCTTCTATGATTTGATCTTCCAGGTTCCACAGTTGGATCTGCTCGAGCGTTATGGTCGACACGTCACTTCCAGTGTCGACCAGGAACTGGATCGCTTCGCCATTCACCGTGAACATGACCATGGGACTCAGCTCCCGGTCGACATAAAACATCCGGCACACAGTCTCCTCTGCCGCTGTGGCTGGGACCCCCGTTGCCCCTTGCGTCATTCCTGCCAGATGTTCCTGTGCCATGTCTCCTAAGATTTGTTGTCGCTTACCGCTCGCTTCAAATTACGACGTTATGTCTTTGAAGAAAATCGACGATTAATCGCATTTGCTACGGCACTCCCTGTGTTAATTTGCTTATGTGTGCGTGTATGCGTATGTGTGTTTGTGATTGTATGTGTGTGTCTGCATGTGGTTGTATTTGTATGTTTGTGTGCTTATGTACGTCTTTGTGTGTGTGTGTGACAGTGAAAGGGTGAGGGTGAGGGTGTGTGTGCGTGTGCATGCGTGTGTGTGTATGTGTGTGTGTGTGTGTATGAAATAGAGCAGGTTAGATAGAGAATGCATGTGCTTGCGCGCGCGCGCACGTGTGTGTTTGTATGTATGTGTGTGTTTGCGTGTGTGTGTGTGTTTGTGTGTGTGTGCGTATGTGTATGTGTGTGTGCATGTGTGTGTGTGTGTGTGTGTGTGCGTGCTTAACGGTGTAAGTGTTTGTGTGTGCTTTTGTTTGTTTGGTGCGTGTACGCGTGTGTGTTTCTGTTTGTTTGTTTGTGTTTGTATGTGTGTGTTTGTGTGTGTGTGAGTTTGTGTGTATGTGTTTGCATATGTTGTGTGCTTGTTTATGTGTGTGTGTATATCTGTATGCGTGTGTGTTTGTTTGTTCGTGTGTTTGTTTGTGTATGTGTTTGTATGTGTTTGTGTGTGTTTTTTTGTGTGTTTGTGTGTGTGTGTGTTTGTTTAGGTGTGTATTTGACTCTGTGTGTGTGTGTGT
>BOPN01007323.1:0-2500 GCA_017312705.2 Penaeus japonicus | reverse complement strand
ACAATTAATTAAGGAGAGGCAATTAAACCTAAAAGTGAATTAGGCAGTGAATTCTAATTACTACGATAAAGGCAATCATAATGATGATGATAACTCAGTGACAATGACAGTGACGACAGCAATAAAGCAACAATATGTAATAGCGTACAACGTATTAATATTTCTCATTGTTTAGATATCATTAGTAATATCGCCATAAATTATTTTGATACTGCTAATTCTTTCATATTAGTATCAATTGTGATGATAATGTTAAAGATGATGATGGCGGAATGATAATGATGATAACATATGCCAAATTCCCGGGTAACAAAATGGCGCCTCTCCCTTGAGGTTTTCGTCGACTTGATTTTTACAGACCGTCGACTTCATAATTTTAACGCTAACTGTATTAAAAAAATAATAAATCTCGACAAAGTCTTGCAAAGGGAACTCTCGGGTGATAGAAGATAACAATTCCATAATCATCACCAATATGAAATGTTCTTTAGAAGTAAATTCGCTTGAGAAGAGATGAGATGAAAAGAGAGCGTGACTTGCATTTTACGGCTTTGTCTAGGCTTCACTTTTTCGTTAATTTTGTTATGATTATTGCTATCATTACTATCATTGTTATTGACATTACCGTCATTATCATTACAGTCCTTTCTCTGTCACTTTTGTTACCCTTCTTCCCCTTTCCCTATCTCTCAGCCACAAGGAAATTTGTACTTGCCAATTCTGTTACTCTGTTGGTTTTTTGTCTCTCCTTTTATGTCATTGAAGCATAAAGAAAAAAAAATCAGCTTAGATATAATGCACACACACACACACACACACACACACACAAATACACACAGAAATAATACGACTCTACACTGATAGACGTTTGATATTTACCCAGAAAATGTATCTCATCTGAAATGCTCTCGTTTTCTCTGAATGCTCTATTTAATGGTGAGACTATTTTATATGAAAGCGGGTGAAATTTACTGGGTATTCAACTTGGAAAAAATACAGTTTAATAATTATTATTTTAGGTTATAACAACTAAATTGAGCTGAAAAGAGATCCAATTGCCAGTCCTAGTTACAAAATACAAAGCCGATTCTGTCTCTTGCAACAAGTGGACCTTAATTAAGACAGAGGTGACCGTGATTGCTGTGATTGCAGAGGCGGCGTCTGAGCAGAAGAAGTCCTTGTGAGGGTCGAAGGTCCTTGTGTCGAAGGCTGAGGTGACGAAATAAAAGCTGAGGTTGCCAGAGAGAGAAAGACCCTTGCAACAGGTCATTAGCGTGAAGGCTTTCTGCACTTGATGATTGCTGTGATGTAGAACGATTTTAACTATTGTTGTTGGTGTTATTTTTGTTTTTATTATCGTTATTTATGTGAGTTTAGATATTATGAATATTGTGTATGCTGTTGCAAATACAATCATTTTTATAATTATTAATCATGTTACTGTCATTATCAAAGTTATTAGCATTATCTTTATCATCTTTATGATATTACTCTCTCTCTCTTTCTCTCCGTGATGAAATTCTTTCCATGTCACAGAACTCATGAGTATTTGCCTTTTAATCTTTTAAACTTTAATTGCAGGAATGAAGGTTTTCATTGTTATTTCGTCAAGCTGTTTCTCCTTTTCGGCATTTCTTAGGAATTTAGTTTATTCTTAATTTGTTGTTTTACGCCTCATGAACAAGGTAGATAGATACATTTGAAAGGATTTTTTTAATCATATAGTTTAGTAAGCGACATGCAAATCAAAAGGGATTAAATGCTTAATGAATGCAATATCTGGCCATGAAAAAATAATGGCCCGCATGCGCACAGCGAACATCCGGGACTTGCGACGATGTGAATCGAGTTCTCGAGCGAGCAAGCAAGGGCCTCCAGAAGAAGCTCGGCGAGAGCTTCGAGGCTGCCATGATTCCTGCCATCGCCGACGAGCTCCTTCGTCTGCAGGATACCCACGACGTCGAGCTTAAGACGGCCGACATTGCCTCTCTCAGGAAAGATTTGGGAGTGGACCAAGACAAGGACTCTCTCTTGGGAATCGCCCTTAGCGTCTTGGAGCTTCTCCAGACAAACGGCCGCGCCCGGAAGGATCCCAGCCCATCCTGCGACACAGAAGGCAACGCCACCAGCTGTGCCGAGGAGAAGGCTGACTCTTCGGAGACAAGGAAGGTCTCTGGCCGAGCTGCACCTGTGCAGGTCGAGTACAGCGAAGACGCCACGTACGGCTTCGTTGTGATACAAGGAGACCATCACACCTTGGCTCTCGGCACGCTCGCCTCCTTCGAGGTCAAGTTCGACAAGACCTTCGGCGTGGCAAACAAGCACGGAAAGGGCGGCCAGTCTCAGAACAGGTTCGCCAGGTTGGCGGAGGAGAGCCGCTAGAACCACCTGAGGGCGGTCTACGAGCGCATGGAGCGCTGTTTCCTCGCGCAGGATAGGTCTCCTCTGGTGGAAAGGATTGTGGTGGCGGGACCGGGTCCCATGAAGACGCAGTTCCTGG
>BOPN01007322.1:25000-30000 GCA_017312705.2 Penaeus japonicus | reverse complement strand
TATTAAAGCGATTCGAACAAATAAAGCAATGAACACCTATTCTGAAAAAATAAGAAACACAAATAAAAAATTAGACCCTGAATATATACGACATCCTTGCGTCGTAGTAACAGAAAGGAAGGTGAAGTGATCGAAGTAGTTCACGTGATTTTTAAAGACTTTTTGTTACACAGATTCCGTGATGCGATTATCCAGCGTTGTTGTTGGTGCTGTTGTTTCTACCATCCTGCTTTAATCTATATATCTAAATGACATCATTAATACAGATAAGCATCTTTACTTCTGCTAACATCAACACTTTTGTGATAGTAACTATAATGATGATAACAGTAATAATAATGATAACAATAATAATGAAAATTACAATGAAATGATAATAATAAGGTAATGACAATAGCAATGATAATAATGATGATAATAGTGATGATGATAACAGCAATAATAATGATCATAATAATAATAGTAGTAGTAATAATAATAATAAAAATAACGATAATGATAATAATAATAATGATAATAGATATAATGATAACGATAATAATAATGATGACGATGAAACTGTTTAAGGACCGACCGCAAGAACAACCTTAAAGGAAATAAAAACCCAATACGTTTCCTCCTTCTAAAATCATTCAGTAAATACAGAGCATTTCATTTCCCTGAGTTCCTTTCATGACTAACGCAGTGCAGATCAGATACTGTAATAAAATCATTAAGTTCATATTTGTTGAAATGAGAGGATGACTCTTGAGGAATTTTACCAAGAACGGATAACATGCGATAAACATGCGAGTCACAGGCACCTTTTCATGACTCACCGAATCATATGCAAGTTATCAAGATGGCAGATCTAAGCGCAAGTAAACAGTATAGTCATAATTGTTCAAATCCAAACATATGACAACTGTGAATAAGGTAAACGTGCACACAACCATGCACAAAGAAGGTACGGGCTTTTGGAAAGTAACCATGGAGTGAAAGAGGAAGGGAAAACTAACAAGAAGAATTTCAGTCATACACAATCATGAGGAACACCCCATGCAAAATGGAATTAAAAATCCGTCCTTCAAATGCAATATTTTGAAATCGGGATTCTCCGTTTTATCTGGGAATCCCGGGAAATATATGATGAGGTATTTTGAAGAACCTGACGAGGATCATATCAGGATCTGCCACCTTAATAACTGCTTAATAACTAATAACTGGAACAAGGAGACAAACATTTAAAAATAACTGTATAAGGTCCCACAGAGGTAATGAAAGTGACGATAAATGCAGCTATTTGTCACCAGGGATAGAGGACTTAATTGGGCCGAGAGAAAGACCTCAACACCCATTGTAGGAGACCGGAGGAACACTATCCGAGGAAGAGAAAATGCACGAGCAGGGTCTACTGGAATCCTGGCGAGTAAAGAGAAAGACACTTACTCGACCATTTAACTGGCGAGAAACCTTAAGGGAAGCATGAGAGTAACCACATATTTCCATCTATCTGCCTGCATATGCCGTTATGGAAACCGATATGACAGAGAAGAGCAAAGGACCCGCGATGAAAGCGGCAAATTAGATGAGAATTGCCAGTACCAGACCGATAAATATTTTAACAAAGGAGTTTTTGGAAATTAAAACAGCTCAGCTGGTAAAAGCGGAGTGTTGGAAACGTTGCATGCCATCTAGGTGTCTACGAGTCCTCCCAGGATCCTACAAAGAAAATCAAAACATGGAGCATAAGCAACGCACGAATAACTCCAAGACGGTAACCCATAAAATAGCAGAATGTCCGAATTTCCTAATAGAAGTCGTGTTAAGAGACAAATAAATCAAGGACTGGAATGCAGAAGCCGTTCAGGCCGTTACCAAAATTACCATTGTCCTCAGTTTTTTGTACCTGCCAAGCGAAACTTCTGCAATTGAAGAAACTAATCACGGGCTCTGTAGAATATGAGTTCCCTGTAGATGTAGACGGTAGATGGTCGAAAGAGAAGGTGAACGGCAGTCTTCGACGATGTCATTTCAAACTCTAAAGATAAAGAGTACCATGTGGTCACTGAAATGCCCCTCACAACCTAATATCCGAGAAGATCGCTGTCTTCTGGGAAGATCCTGCATTTACGAGTCCAAAAACATACATTAATAAACAAGGAAACACAACCATTCGAACAACCAAACGGAAACACACAAATACACAAACTAGTACGGTACTGTTAATTAGATTAACATAGAAACACGGTAAACAACCCGTCCATTTCACAAGCGATAATGATAAAAATAATTATAGTACTACTAATAATAATCATCATGATAATAATTTTGATAATAATGGCTATATTGATGATGATAATGTTGATAATGATAATAATCATCATAAGAATACTATTAACAATGAAAATAATAATAATGATAATATTGATGATACTTATGATGATAATGATAACAATCATAATGATTATTATGATGTTAATAATGATAATGATAATTATGTTATTGATAATGATAATGATACAACTACTACCAATGAAAATAATGATATTGGTAACAATGATAATAATAAGGAAAATAGTAATAATAAAAGATAATGATAATAACAATACTACTACAACTAATAATAATAATAACAATAATAATACCAAAGTACCAGAAATAACGAAGTGTCTCCTCTTACCATGATCAAAGAAAACGGAAGTCTTATCAAGAAACCAATGGGCAGAGACAAGTGACATTTCCTTGGAGTAAGTGAGCGAATTAGAACTAATCAACGTAAGTATTACTATAAGCAAATAATCATTACGTTGAACCTCAACAGTAGAAGTTATAGTTGTAATTTATTCTAATAGTTAGAGTCTTCTGTCGGTTATGTGTAGGTAACCACTATTTCCTTTCATCTTCAGTCTTGTAATTAAAAAAGTGCAAATTGAAGTGCATTACATTGGTTGAAGCACCTCATTTACATGGGGGGGGGGGATTGTGTTCATTTTTTGCCATAAAGGGAGGTACTGGAGATATAGTCTAGCATAGGCCTAGCCTAGTATAGGCCTACGCCAACTGAACTGATGCAAAACCTAGAGTAGTCAAGGTTAGCCTGATCTAATTTCGCTTAACTTTGTCTAAGCTTAATCTAGACTCACAAATACAGTATTACTTTGGTAAGTCTTATTTTTCATATCAGAATGAGGGTTTAGAAATTGGTCAAAACACATCCGCATCGAGCAGTTGCCGTGGCCTCCAAACTGCGCTTTCTGGCAAAGGCCAATAAACCTCAGTGTCGCTTATTCTGGTGGAGCTGGGATTGCTTCCGTTCTTGGTCATGCATGCCTAGAGAGGTTTGCCAGATTTGTCTTTGATTGTATCCATGGTGGAGATTTGTTGGTCTGTGCCATGTTAATCATGAGTAATTGCAGGTACCCATTGCAACGCCTGATTGCACCGCTATTGTTCATCCACTCAGATTATTTAACTTTGAGTGTCCTTTTGGTTCCTCTATAAGGTAGTCTTGTGTGTTTTTCTTTTGTTGTGTCTATTTTCCCCTACACTTTAATAGTCTGGTATATTGAGGTATTCCCAAGTGAGTGGCTGATCCAGGATTTTCCAATTGGGGGGGGGGGGGGTGCAGATGGGGACATAAAGAGGTACCAAGTGCCTAGGTAAAGGGGGAGAGGTAAAGCTTGGGGATTTTAGCTTTTCGGACACAGTCTCAAAGTATTTTCAAACACTGTATTTACCCTGTAGCTTAAATTGTTCACATAAAAAAGAAGCTTCTAAAGAGGTTATGATAGATCTTAGAATATTTGTAATTCATTGTGCTAAACAAAAACCAAAAAATCAGCACTGAGTGAATTTCTAAGAAGGTTTTATCTGAGTTTTCTTTGTACCAGTTGATGCTGTAGCAGAGAAAGCCTTGCAAGTGGCTTTTCTCACAAGAAAATGGCCACGATGGTTCCTCCACAGCCACCAAATGACCCAGACTTGGAGGTGAAGGTGAAGAAAGGTAAATTGGTAATCCAATTTCAGGGAGGTGGACTTTGCAGCAAACCGGTTTCTTGTGGACATTTTGTTCTATTGGCTCCTTATAGTAATTTTTGGCTTAAATGCAAAAGATTTTATCTTTTTTTCTTCAATAATCTTGTAGTCTCACTAATAAATGTTGTGGATTTAGTGCACAGTTCAAGAAAAGACACATTATGAAGTTTAGATCTAGCAGAAACCTAATATTGTTGGTGCAGATATTATTCGATTAATTTCCCTAAAATCCAAGGCTGATTTTACACTCAAAGAAAAGATTTGATAATGAGTCGTTTATCTCTTAACAGATCCTTGTCATATACACCTCTCCTATTCCTAGCCCTGGAGCGCGTGAGTGAGAACATCCACATCTCAGCCAACGAGCCGTCCTTGGCTGTTTACCGTCTCCAGGAGCATGTTCGGCGCGCCCTTCCACCCACAGTCTCTCGGAGGCAGCACGTCACTGCCCTCCACTCACAGCTTCAGGGAGCATGCTATGATGTCGAGTATGCCCTAGGGTAGGTATTGGTGTTATTTTTATTTCTATGATTACTAGAATTAGATTTAGAAATGTTAGAATTAGTGTTAGGATTGGACTTTCTTCTTCTTCTTCTTCTTCTTCTTCTTCTTCTTCTTCTTCTTCTTCTTCTTCTTCTTCTTCTTCTTCTTCTTCTTCTTCTTCTTCTTCTTCTTCTTCTTCTTCTTCTTCTTCTTCTTCTTCTTCTTCTTCTTCTTCTTCTTCTTCTTCTTCTTCTTCTTCTTCTTCTTCTTCTTCTTCTTCTTCTTCTTCTTCTTCTTCTTCTTCTTCTTCTTCTTCTTCTTCTTCTTCTTCTTCTTCTTCTTCTTCTTCTTCTTCTTCTTCTTCTTCTTCTTCTTCTTCTTCTTCTTCTTCTTCTTCTTCTTCTTCTTCTTCTTCTTCTTCTTCTTCTTCTTCTTCTTCTTCTTCTTCTTCTTCTTCTTCTTCTTCTTCTTCTTCTTCTTCTTCTTCTTCTTCTTCTTCT
>BOPN01007322.1:0-2500 GCA_017312705.2 Penaeus japonicus | reverse complement strand
CAATTTCAGTGCGAACTGATTCATAGTCCTCAAATTACCCCATGTTGTTTCTTATTTTCTTTATTCTACAGATTATTAGTTAGAGAAAAGGCTGCGCCATGTCGCCACATCTGAACAAAGTATCAGACATGTCGATGACACGTGGCACCCATTGCGGACCGAGGAGGAACTTTGACGTTTGTTGGATGCAGCTGTGGCAGAGAGCGACGCGGGGGGGGGGGTGTCGTTGAACAAACAAAAGTCGTTACACATGGTTGCATCAAGAAAAGTCCATCACTGAGATGCAGATCACAATTCACGGAGAGAGACACCTCAACTTTTTGCCGTAATATTCCACGACAAAACTGCATAAAAGAAATGGAAATTAAAAGCATTCTAACACAGACAAACTCTTAGGAAACGGGTTATATTGCAAGTAGTAGAGTTCTGCTGTTTAGGGAGCAGCGTGACATCGGATATGAGGTATGGTCGTAAAATAGAATCAAGAATCGGATGGGCGAAAGGGAAGAGTGTAAAAATAGAGACCAGACTGGGAGTGCCAAGGTGGTGTTGTTGGTCTGTGCCCTTATATGGAAGTGAAACCTGGACGATCAGTGGGACGACGAAGAGATTAGAGGGATAAGGAAAAGCCAGATTTGCGGAACAGATACTTCGCCGAGCTGAGAGGCACTATGGCGGGTCCGCCTGTGTCAGCGACTGCTGATTCGTGAGAGAATGTGCCAACGAGTGTTAATTCGATATGATCTTGGTCCATGCCCACTATGATGCCCAACCACGGCTGTGGCTGCCAGGCGACAGTGGAAACTCACGAGCTTGGACGCCATGGACGGGGCTCGATCTGCCGAGCACGGGGATGTGAGGCCGGCACGGTACACAGGGGGCGGAGGTGTGTGTTGCATAAGGACATGCTGATCGGAGGTTGCCAGTATGGCGGTTTAATGGGGATGAAATTTAGTAGAGTGTTTATGAAGTTATTGCATGGAAGAAGATTAAGATTGCTTTGGTCGTGTGATGAGAGAAGAAGGGTTGGAAATAAGGATAACAACTGGGGGGAGAGAAGGAAAGGGAGCAAAGGGAAGGCAAGGACTGACAGCTTGATCTTTTTACCAGTGTGTCATTTTAGGTTCTTTGTAAGATTATTGTGTATCTTCTGTATCTGTATCTCTGTTGTTTACAATAACCATATGCATTGATACAGGTATAAGCAATATGATTATTATTACCACTTCTACTTCTACTACTATTATTATCTGTGGTATGTGGATCCTTCTGCTGCATTTGTAAGGCGTGGTATCATATGCATGATATGTTATTGTATCATATGTATTATATATATATATATCATATATATAATACATATATATATACACACACGCGTACATACACACATGCATACAGACGCACTCACACTCAGTTATATATATATGTATATATATGTATATGTATATATATGTATATATGTATATATATATATATTTATATTTATATGTATATATAAATGTATATACATATGATATATATATATATATATATATATATATGTATATATATATATATATATATATATATATATATTTATATGTATATATATATGTATATGAATACAGGTGGTGCCCCTGTTAATCTTCGGAGACCGATTGCTACACCACGCGCTGAACCGTTTCCAAGGGGTGGTAAAAGGACCAACTCTCGGCCCCTCGACATATCATCTACCAAATTCAGAGTCGTCAGCTTAAATGCTGAAGGAATGTCAACAACCAAGGCTGAGATTCTGTCCAGTCTAGATACCGATGCCATATGCCTCCAAGAAACTCATAAGGACTCTGTGCCGCCAAGAATATCTGGCATGCACCTTATCATCCACCACCCAAGTCCCATTCATGGCAGTGCAATATATGCACGAGACAAATCAGCCATCAAAATCAGTGCAGATCTCTCTGAAGGAGGAATTGAGATCCTGCAAGTGAGTACAGTACACCTTAAGATAACCAGCGTGTACAAACCACCAGCAACTCCTTTCAGATGGCCACAAAATATACAACTCAGGAATGAGATAAACCTCATAGTGGGTGACTTCAACAGCCACAGCACCTTGTGGGGTTATAACAATACAAACAGTGATGGAGAAGCAGTAGAGGCGTGGGCTGCATCGAGTGATCTATCGATCATCTATGATGCAAAGGACCCAACAACCTTCCAGAGTGCACAATGGAGAAGGGGATACAACCCGGACCTGTCATTCATCACATCCCAGCACTACCAAAGCATTGAAAAATCAATTGGGAACCCTATACCAAGGACCCAACACAGGTCAATACTGATCACCATACGCCCAGTCATCAGGCCACAAACCACAAAGCTGAAGCCAAGGTTCAATTTTCGGAAGGCAAATTGGGAAGGTTTCACATCAGACCTTGAAACAATAATTTCCACAGTTCCTCCCTCACCTGACCAATACAGGACTTTCCAGCTCCTAGTCCAGAAGGTCGCAAGGGCGAAC
>BOPN01007321.1:52500-57500 GCA_017312705.2 Penaeus japonicus | reverse complement strand
TCTCATGAGTCAGCACTCGCTGACGTAGGCGGGCTCGTCATTGTGCATATAAACCCGGCGAAGCATCTGCTCCGCATATCTGGCTTATCCTTATCTAATGATGCCACATTTACAGTGGTAACTGGAATAGTTTGTGTGTGTGTGTGTGTGTGTGTGAGTGCACGCATGTTTATGTGAGCTGGGAGGGTTAACAAAATAATCTTACAACTATTCAGCTTTTTTGAGTAAATTGAACGCAAGTTACTAAACCTATATGATTTGGCAAACTGATAGCCTTTTTGCCATTGTGCCAGGGACTCGCAGCATATCTGCAATAAGGGAGTTAGAATTAGGTTATCGTCTCGATAAAAAAAAACAAAAAAACTAGTTGGCATCTGATCCTGGTAAGCCCCGCCACCTTTCACCTGAATTGTAATTAATCACAGGGTTTTTAATGTTTCATTATCTGGTATATTACCAAATGTTCTATATCACATAATGTAAAATAATATCATGATACTTCTATGATATATTGAATAAACAATCTACTGTTTTAGCTCTTTGGTACATCTGCAATTTAATTGTTTGTCTACACATTCCTTTACAAAGTACTTTTTAGCCTTCTACAGTATATCCATTGGAAAAAAATCTCTATTTGGGTAATTACACTTGTATGCCTCTTCCGAAGTGTTGCCCAGGTAAAAAGGGTGCAATGCTAGATAACGTCGCATAAGCTGTAGGGAGAGTTATTTGAATATTTCCTTCGGTTTCATTGTGAGCCTCAAAAGGTCATCTTGATCTTTACCTTGTGACTGTTTGATTAAGACCCAGATATTATAATTTGAAGATTTGGAGTAATATCAGTGTATGCCGAAAATATGTAGTGAATATGAAAAAATGATGCTTTTTCATATCGAATCCTACCAGTACTTCTATCCTTGTTGGAAACTTCACTGTGGATTCTCAAAGAATTATATATCATTATTATATATTATTATTATCATTATTATTATTTTATAATCACTATATATATATTCTAATCCTACCCAGAGCCGAGAGTATGAGATGAGTGGAAGCGAAAACTGAATCATTAACTTCCATTTTTTTTTTCTTTCATTACAAGACCTCAGTTTCTTGCAAACGAAGTAGTTTAAGCTTCTCCACAAGGGTAAACTCGCTAGGGGGTAGCCTTCCCACAGAGGTATCCTAAGTGTTATGTGTCTAAGCTGGAAGACCCAGGGCTGGTATTCTCGATAGGTCATTAGCAAATTCTAGTCTTTGACTCCAAGACTGACCCACAATTTGTATGTAGGCTTGGTCTAGGACTGTTCATAGCGATTACTGAGTAGGCGGGCGGCAGTATTAGCATTCTTCCAATTGAATATTGTGGTAGAAATGGGGGAAACGGCGCGTTTAACATTAAAGAATAGCTGAAAAACTTTTCCTTGACAACATTATGTTTTATGTGGAGCCTTGGTGATCATTATCCTTGTCATTTGCAGTTTTTCGTTTATTTGCTTTGTCAAAGACAAAATTACGGTCTTAAGGCCTTTTCTCTGCTATAGACAAGTCTCACAGTCTGTGACTTTTCATAAAATTTTAAGGACTATCTGACACTTTGTCTATGGGTTTACTCTCACTGTACCACATTTAAAAATTAACACAGTTAACTAGAGTTAGCACTTACATTATATTAGCCCGAGGATGATTCATTATAATGACATCATACAATTAATGATAGTGTTGCACTTTTAATCTATTTAATATTCAAACGTGGCACCTTCTGTTGTCATTGCAACTGTTGAATCATGAAGTCATAAAGAAAAACGTAGGAAAGCCTGTCATTTCAATGTGCGGGTTTCGATTGCACCCACTGTTTTGGACAGTACTGTAGGTGTCGTCTGCTTGTCTATGTTTTGAGAGTCGAGCATGGTTGTCGGGCCACATGTATGCAGCGCTTCATTCAAAGAAGTAGTTGAAGCTTGAACTACTTTTCATGGTCATTATATTCCCATTTAGGTTTACGTCAAAAGTTAGTGTGCCCACCAACAGGTGGCAGCACTATTGTCGGCACACTTATGTTAAATGAATATATAGGAAATTTCCTATATTCTACTATATAATCTTTGCTACTGAATATGCGGGCGCCGTAATTAGTACTCCTCGAATCGAATACTGCGTAAAAATTGGGGAACAAGCTCATTTAACGTTAAAGGGAACTTATTTTCTTTGATCACTGTGTTGTACATTCTGCCTGTGATTATTATCTACCATTAGCCTAATAATTTTTATTTTTATCTCAAAGGACTGTTTAAAGACATTTCTTACGTACGTCTAACACCTGCATACTTGTCTTAAGTCAAAGGCTTTTTGGTCAAGAACAAGTCTATGACCTCTCATAAACACTGGCCCTTGACTTTAAAATCGCCCTTAAGGATTTTGTCCAAATCTTGCGCTGTCACACTATAGATATATTAATACAATACAATATAACTGATGATGATAATTCATTGTTTAAATATCACTCAACTGTCAATGCAAAGTATAACATTCTATAATACATAATACATAATATTCAAACGTGGCGACCTCTATTTATATAACCATTGCAACAGGTGAGTAATAGATTAGAGATGGAGAGAGGAAAGCCGGAAATTTCACTGTGTGGGTTTCGATTGTGCCTTCTCTTTAGGGTTATTGATGCTGTTGATAAGTTGCAATACTATCGTCGACACATTTATTGCGAAGGCGTATAAGAGGTTTTTCCTATCTTCCTTGATGTAGTTTTCGCTGCTGAGTAGGCAGGCGGCAATATTTTTACTTCTCGAATTAAAAATTACGGTAAAAATGGTAAAACAACTCATCTAGTGCTTAACAATTAAGTGTTATATATTCAGTCTTCGTGATTGTTATTCACCGCTAGCCTTATCATTTACATCTTCTATTTCAAGAATAATGTATAAAGAGAGTCCAGTAGAACTGTCTTACACCAAAAGTGAGTTAGAGATATAAATACATTTTCACAAGGAGTCAAAGACAAAATTGTAGACTCAAACACTCGTTTTACTGTCTAAGAGCTTTCCTGTGAATACCAGCTGAGGGACCGGGCAATTCACTTCCCAGCGTCCATATATGTGTGTGTGAATATATATAGACATGTGTATATATGTATATATATACATACATATATATATATATATATATATATATATATATATATATATATATATATATATATATATATATATATATATATATATATACACACACATGTGTGTGTGATTACATATAAATATATGTGTATTTGCATATATGTGTATAAATATGTGTATATATGTGTGTGTGTGCGCGCGCGCGTGTGTATGTATGTATAAACGAGAAAAACAAATGATTACAGGACGGCTCTCTCTCTCTCTCTCTCTCTCTCTCTCTCTCTCTCTCTCTCTCTCTCTCTCTCTCTCTCTCTCTCTATATATATATATATATATATATATATATATATATATATATATATATATACATATACATACACATACACATACACACATATACACACATATGCATATATATATATATATATATATATATATATATATATATATATATATATATATATATATATATACATATATGTATATATATACGTATATATATATATATATATATATATATATATATATATATATATATATATATATATATATATACATGTATATATATATATATATACATATATATATATATATATATATATATATATATATATATATATATATATATATATATTTATATATATATGTATGTATGTATATGTATATATGTATATATACATATACATGTATATATATAATATATAGATAGATAGATAGATATACATATATATATATATATATATATATATATATATATATATATATATATACATATATATATATATATATATATATATACATAGATAGATAGATAGATATAGATATATATATATATATATATATATATATATATATATATATATATATATATATATATATATATATATATATATATATATATATATATATATATATATATATATATATATATATATACATACATATATATATATATATATATATATATATATATATATACATACATATATATATATATATATATCTGGCAACGAGTAGGAGAAGGTGTCAATGTTAGGTCTCAACGATATTAAGTGTAAAATTTTGTATATCCAGTGAAAATATCTCAAGTGTGCATATACGAACGAAATAGAAATAAGAAATTACACAATCAAAAATGGAATGCCACAGGAAAGCTAGTCCTTTCAAAGGTATGGAGATTGCCAAAAAGTGCCACAATATAAATGAAGGAAAATATTGAGTTATACCATCTACTATTGTGATTTGAAAGTATACAATACAGTGTGAAAACATTTTAGGATGTCTGAATATATTCCTAATATAAAATCATACCATCCAAGCAAACCAACAGAAAATGAGTCAAACTTTGCTTACACACTCCCCATAGATGCCATGGTAACACCAGTGCCAAGGGTCAAAGGTGACCAACTACCATTCATCATCTGGCCTGAGTAAAATCAATTCCTAGTTCGTGAGTACATTATACTATAAAATCACATGTCATGTTTTCAGTGTCCATAAATCTAATCATGCAACCACACTGAATATCAGTCTGGAAAATTATTCCTAATAGAAGCCCAACACCAAGCGATGGCATCCCTAGCAGCCAAGGTCACACGAGGACGCTCATACTAACAGGTACCAACTAGTAACCTCTCCGAAATGTTTCCAGATATATATATATATATATACGAGATCAGAGGTAGCCTCCTGACTAAAATTACTCCCCCCACCATGCACAATCAAGGCCGGTAGGTGGGGGTATCAGGCCCTACCCCTCTTAAATATGATTTCCCAGTCAAGAAAATGGCCCTTATTCCCCAGAAACAAAGGAGCCCCTGGTCACGATGGCGATCAGGATCCTTCCGGAGCAGAGGGTGCTAAAAATAT
>BOPN01007321.1:5000-7500 GCA_017312705.2 Penaeus japonicus | reverse complement strand
AGACGGCAAGAGTAACATGTGGATGTAGATGTGTAAACATGTATGTTATTCCGTAATGCTTTATGTAGACACTGCCAGAATCTGCCATGAATGATCACTCGCCTGGCGATGTTCTATTTCAATCTTCAAAGGGTCCCCCCCCACCCCCCTCACCCATGCACACACACGTTTCACATGTGATTACAACCTTTAGTAATTCTCCCTTATGTCCATTTTTTGCACAATTATTGCATAAAATAAATGATCATATATTTTAATTTACACAAGCATACTATGATTGCTAAACATGCATACATAAAGTATGATGAGTAAAATCATATCACAAAGCAAAGCCTCGTATGGTTCATCAAGAATTTAGAATCGAAGATAGGAAGACCTGTCATTTCGGCGGGCGGGTTTCGGTTGCGCCCAAAGATAATGATAAAACAGAAACAGCCAAATTACTCAACAAATACTGGAAAATGATAGGAAGTTTGAAAAAATACCTTCAGGGCCTTACATTAAGTGTTATTTACCATGCGACTATATAAAAAGATGCTTTAATATAAGCCAATGAACTTTATGTGTTGCAGAGCACATTATATTTTCTTAAAATTAACCTTAGATAGATAGTCAGTACTCCAGTGACTTGAAAGGTTTGCTTTCACTCTTTATCTCAATAGTGCGAGAGTATTTAAGTTCTTTTCAAAATTGTATGGGCTGCTCGTCCCAAGGGTGTTACGGTATTAGCTATACAATATGTAATTGGAGGCAGGCTTTAATTATGATATTATTAATCTTCTGAAAAAAAACAAAGAATTCAAATTCAAAAACGAGGTTTATAGATTTTGTATTCAATGCCATTTCTTTAAAGTCAGGGACGTATTATAATGCAAAAATTATAGAAATTATGAAATTGAACATTTTCAAGAATATAGGAAAATATAAGTAAACTTACCCCGTATGTAATGGTATTTATGGCTATAGGTCTTGTAAGTAAATGAGAACAATCACTTGCATACTTTTTCTTAAGAGCATCAACCCTGATACACGGAAATCATTGACTTGAGATTGCCTTAATAAAATGGAGCGCCATCCTCAACCCATGTTATTGGTAGGGACCTATGGAGCTTTCCAATCTTCCTCTCAATAGTTTTTGATGGTCCATAGTGAGTGTGCTCGTGCGTGTCTTGCCTCGATTCCTGGCCGAGTGAGAACAGCTGTAGAGTGTATTTGGCAACGACCCTATAAAAAGAGTAATCTTACGATAATACTGTAATATGCAAATAGTAATCCGACTCAGTATAGAAAATTCAATACAGATTTTAATATTACATGGATGTATAAACACACACACACACACACACATATGTATATATATATATGTGTATATATATATATATATATATATATGTATATATATATACATACATACATACATACATACATACATACATACATATATATATATATATATATATATATATATATATATATATATATATATACGTATATATATACATATATATATATATATATATACATATATATATATATATATATATATATATATATATATATATATATATATATATATACGTATATATATATATATATATATACATATATATATATATATATATATATAATATATATATATATATATATATATATATATATATATATATATATATATATATATACATATATATATACATCATATATATATATATATATATATATATATATATATATATATATATATATATATATATATATATATATATATATATAAATATAAATATACATATATATATATATATGTATATATATATATATATATATATATATATATATATATATATATATATATATATATATATATATATATTTATTTATATATATATGTATATATACATATATATGTATATATATATATATATATATATATATATATATATATATATATATATATATATATATATATATATGTATATATATACATCATATATATATATATATATATATATATATATATATATATATATATATATATATATATATATACATAAATATGTATATATATATATATATATATATATATATATATATATATATATATATATATATATATATATGTATATTTATATATGTGTGTATATATATATATATATATATATATATATATATATATATATATATATATATATATAATATATACGTATGATGATAAAAAAAATAAATGTTTTATATAGTAGCCACGGTTTTGTTGCATACTTATGAATATGTAAAGCGGGATTAGTCTCCATTTGTTGTCGTGTTTGACGTCATGGGAAGATCATAAGAAATGGAGGATATAGACATATGCAGCAAAACTGTGAAGCACTACTTTATATAATAGGGATATTTCTATAAGGAAAATTGCTACGCTTTACTAAGGGAAAATAATACCGTGAATAGTAAGAAATAGGGAAGGCAAATTTCTTCTTTCATCCGCAGATACCTAGGTTATCGCATGCGG
>BOPN01007320.1:50000-52500 GCA_017312705.2 Penaeus japonicus | reverse complement strand
CACCTGCACATAACAACGCAAATTCTAACATACATTCCCACTCGCGCACACTCTTCCCAAAACTCCAATAATGAGAACGAAAGAACAAACAAACACTACTCAAACTGTCTCTCGAAGTTGTAGCTTCGCCTGTAGTTAACTCCCGAAAGCGTGTCTTTGTTGTTGTTGTATGTGTCAACATTTAAACCGCTTTGGGCCCATCCGCAGCGCTCTTGTTTACGCGTCGCAGATCACACGCGTCAAGACCAGCGCCAGGACGAGCAGCGCAGAGAGGGAGCTCGAGGTCGCTGGAGCCAAGCCCGGTCCGCCGCTGGTTTGGCCGTTTCCCGTGGCTCTCGAGGGCACGACGGTCGGCCTCCTGACAGGTGTGGAATAGCTGGGTCCGGGGGCGTGGTCAGATTTGTTGGCCAAAAGGTCGAAGTCCACTGTGACCTGAGTCTGACCCTCGACGTACCTCATGACCTTTGCCTTGAAGTCGGGGTCGGGGTCAGGCGTCCAGTGGCCGCAGCGGGGGAAGTTCTGGGGCACGGGGGGCAGCATGCTCTGGTCGCCCACGCGGAACACCAGCCCCATGCCCACCTCCACGTGGAAGCTGATGTGGCAGTGGAAGAGCCAGTAGCCTAGGGGGAGGGTCAAGGGAAGCGGTTAGTACACGTTCATCTCTCTTTCTCTTCCTCTTCCACTCCTCCTCCTTCTCCCTCTCCCTCCCCCTCTCCTCCTACCTCCTCCTCTCCCTCTCCCATCCCTTTTCCCTCGCCCACCACCTCCCCCTTCCCCGTCCTCTCCTTCTCCCTCCTCCTCTCCTATCCTTTCCCCCTCTCCCTCTTTCTGTCAGCGTGTCTCTCTCTCCTCACCTGGGTTAGTAGCGAAGAAACGAATGATGGTGTACCCTCCGTCAGGCACCGTGACCGTGTCCTTGGTGGGCGGGTTGTCGAAGTTCCTCTTGATCATGCCCGCGGCGTCGAGTTCCTTCACCTGGCGGAGGAAAGGGAAGTGGAGGGCGTGTCAAAATCCTGGTAAACGATGATGTTTATCAATACTGACGGTGTCATATTCAATTTCTTCGTCATTTTAATACAATTATGATTTATATCAATTATTTGTAGATTGTAATTCTTCATATTTCATTTTATTTATTGGTTTTCCTTCACTTATCTTTATTCTTCCATTGTTATGATACTCTTTATGATCACTTATATTTGTTAATCTAAGTATCTTTTGCCACATCTATTATGGTAGTTTCCTCATGGTAATTTTCCCTCGCATTCATGATACTTCCCTTCTTTCTCACCCTATCCATGGTATCCTTCCATGGTATTTGCCTACTCCCTCAATCTATCTATTGTCATTTTCATGTTCTTCCCTTCCACTCACCTTTTCCATGGTCGTTTCCTCCCCCAAGCGCCCCATGGCCAGGACCTTGAACGTATGGCCGTGGAGATGGAAAGGATGGTTGGCCCAGTAGACAACACCTGGGGAAAAAAAATGGTCGTTTAGCGCTAGGAAGCAAGGTCATTGTGACTTCGGCCTCGTGTGTTTTGAGTCTGTTTTCGGGAAGTTTTAGATGGATTTACGGGACATTGGGTATTGTGGGTTTGGTTTAGGTGGTAGTTTAGGTCATGTTAAGTATTTTGATTTAATCTTAGATCGCGCTATTGTTTTGGGCTGGTACGCAAGGTGAAAACTTGATGTTTGCTTTATGTGTTGAACTTGTTTTGGTTGATTTTGGATAATTTTGGGTGACTTTGGGTATTTTGGATTAGTTTAGGTGTTTTTTAGGTTATTTTAAGGAGATAGGGTCATTTTGGGTTAGATTTTGGTATGTTATGCTAGGTCCTGGCTTGTTCTGATTTATTTTCGCATTATATAATGGTGTTGAATTATATTAGCTGTTTTACGTCGGTTTTAGGTAAAGATCTTTGTTAATATCAGGTATTACATGTTATTTCAGGGGAGTTTATGTTTATTTCCGTTTTGAGTAATATAAGGCCTTTTGCAATTGTGTTGGTTTTATGTGATGATGTTATTGGGTATGTGTTTTGTGCTCGTTTAAGCTAATATTGCAGACTTATAATTTCCGGAAATCGTTCAAGTCTGGGACATGAGAAAAAGTAGTAATATTTAGTAAGCTTCATTGGGTATGAAGATACGCAATGGAATAAACTCTGCTTGAACAGTAGAAATTGTATTAAGAAGTCAGTAGACATTGACTATGGTACGAAGAGAAAAGGAGAGAGATAGAGAAAGAGAGAAAGAGAGAGAGGGAGAGAGTGAGAGTGAGAGAGAGAGAGAGAGAGAGAGAGAGAGAGAGAGAGAGAGAGAGAGAGAGAGAGAGAGAGAGAGAGAGAAAGAGAAATAGAGAGAAAAAGAGAGGGAAAGGCAGACCGTGAGTGACACAGACAAAAGACGGAAACAATTAAACACATACATAGAAGCAATTACAGACAGACAATCAAATAAACAAATCGAATCGAGAAGGGAACAACACCCTCCCCTCTCT
>BOPN01007320.1:40000-45000 GCA_017312705.2 Penaeus japonicus | reverse complement strand
TCGCCCGTTGACAAGCAGTGTGTATGGCTTGTTGTCATGCTGTGGAGAGAGAGGTGGGGTGACTACGCTGTATTATCTTATTCTTAATGAGATGAGATTACTTATTTTTGCTTGATTGACAAAGTGTTTGACTGAATGGTCTTTTCATGTCTGGGCTACTGACCATCAGTTTATTGTATTTATCTAGTAACCACAACCCCCCCCAAAAAAAAAAAAAAAAAAAATATATATATATATATAATAACAATAATAATAATAATAATAATAATAATAATAATAATAACAATGATAATAACTGTCAGCTGTAAACTAACAATCACCCTGGTTCCCGGACTGCCTAACTTCTTAACAAGCTAACCTTCAGACAGCCTAACTCCTTCAACAAAGAACTAGCAACCCTAATCTTCGGACTAGCTTACCGAAAAGAGACCCTGATGACAGGCTCAGCCACCTCTCCCGTCCCCGGACCCTTACCTCAGTGTGGTGGTGATTCACGAACTTGTCAATGCCGAGCGCGTCCAGCCAGTCCGTGACGACAAACATGTGGTCGAAGTCGTCGATGTCGTAGTGTTCTTTCAGTGGGTCTTGTTCCATGGGTTCTCGAATGACCAGGGAACCGAACATGCCGTCTGTTCTTTGGAGACCTGGAGGAACAGGGGCTTCGTTAGGGGTCATTAGGAGGTGGCGGCGGCGGGGGCGGGGGGAGGGGGTCGTTTGAGGTTTTATGAAAGGTTTGTGGTATTTATTTATTTATTTTTTGTTGTTGGAAGTTTGAAGTTATTTATGAATTCTATGGTTGATAATGATGTTTTGGGATTGACTGTGTTGTACTTCAAGTTGCAGTGTTTATTTCTTTTTACCTTTTTTTTCTTTTCTTTTCTTTTTTGTAAATCTCTCTCTCTCTCTCTCTCTCTCTCTCTCTCTCTCTCTCTCTATCTATCTATCTATCTATCTGTCTGTCTATCTATCAATATATATATATATATGGAAGGTAAATAGACGTCAGCTCAACAAATTGCCCATGAATCATAGCGAATATAGACTAAACTGTACTAGAATGATATCTAATGCTAATATTGCACATGTTTCCAAAACAAAAGATGACGCTGCCTTTGCCACTACCTGAATGAGAATGCCAGTAGTGAGTACCAGGATGGTCAGCCAGAAAGTGATATCTGTAATATTTGATAAAAAATGAAGATGGATAAATAATCATAACTCAATAAACAATGCACTTACTGAATTATTAACAAAAAAAGATGATTGCAATGAACAATTTATAGTCCTTATTGTTGTTATCTTTATAATGAAGATGATCTTATGATACGACTGATATTGATAATTCGTCATGTTTAGCCCAGAACTAATGCTTACAACATCTCAAGTGCTGTCATCATCTATTCATGTGTTATTATTTTCATGAATTACATAATTGATTTTACACTATTAAAACGCCAGAGAAAGACGAAAGGAAAGAACGAATGGGGAATCTAGAAGGACGAGCAGAAATAAGAGATAAAAAGTGTGTGTGTGTGTGCGCGTGTATATATATATCTATAAATAGTTACATTCGTATTCAGACATCAATTTACCTGTTGTATATATATATAAATATATATACATATATATACATATATGTACATATATGTATACATATATATGTACATATATATATATATATATATATATATATATATATATATATATATATATATATATATATAGAGAGAGAGAGAGAGAGAGAGAGAGAGAGAGAGAGAGAGAGAGAGAGAGAGAGAGAGAACGAATGGGGAATTTAGAAGGACGAGCAGAAATAAGAGATAAAAAGTGTGTGTGTGTGCGTGTATATATATATATATATATATATATATATATATATATATATATATATATATATACAAGAGAGAGAGAGAGAGAGAGAGAGAGAGAGAGAGAGACAGACAAGAGAGAGAGAGAGAGAGAGAGAGAGAGAGAGAGAGAGACAGAGAGAGAGACAGAGAGACAGACAGAGAGAGAGAGAGAGAGAGAGAGAGAGAGACGAAGGGGAGAAGCAGAAAAGAACAAGGCTAAAACACAGGCACCTCAGCCCCTCCCATACCCACCTGAACGTATTGCCCGCCGGGATGGGGCACTGGGTGAGGAAGGGCACGCCGTCCATGTAGGGAGTCCCCTGCTGGTGGAGTCCGTGCCAGTGGATTGAGGTGGAGTCGCTGCCGAGCTCGTTCACAACATCCACCACCATCTCGTCTCCCACGCACACCTGGTGGAGTAGGAGGAGAAGCGTTGAGAATTATTAGTATGTCGATGAAATAGAAATATACACGCACATACATTAATCTTTGTATGTGTGTGTGTATGTTTGAATGTTTGTATGTATGCATGCATGTATTTATATAATTGTGTGTGTGTGTGTGTGTGTTTATTGTATGCCCGCGTGCATACATGCCTTTGTATGTATTTTGTGAATAATAACAACAGGCTACTGATGCACCAAAGTATTAACAATAATGTTTTGCAATTCTGTCTGATATAGACAATCAACTTTCGCATTCTAATCGCGGGAAAGCAAAAATGCAACTTTAGAAAATGTATGCATAAGAAAAGAAAAAACGGACGTTCATGAAGACACAGAAAATGGGATATCAAGGGATAACTATTACAAACGACTTGATCGTCCTCGTTGCTTCTAATGATATGGTAATTGTAGCTCATTTCTCTTCGAGTGTAATAGTCAAGTTTATCATTCGTTTATGTCTATGATTCATCAAATTTGCGCATTCCTCTTCTTTCTTTTATCAATCTTCTTTTATCTTATTCATTCTAATTTTAAAGTTAATTCATCTCTTTCTTTTCTCTCTCTGTTTTCATACCTTCATTTTTTCATTTGTTTTCTATTATATTTTTGTTCGCTTACTTATCATTATTATTGATTTCTTTCCTTTTTGCTTTCTTCATTATCCCTTCCTTTCAACGCTCCTCTATCACTTTTTCATTGTTTTTTTTCCATTTTCTCTGTCTTTCCTCTCTCTCCAACTTTCTCTTTCGCTATTCTCCTCTCCCTTTCTTGCTCTTCCATTACGCTCTCTCCTTCTCTTCCTCCTCCTGCTCCTCCTCTACCCGTTCCATTAATTCTCCTTCTCCTTCTCCTTCGTTATTCCTCTCTCCTCTTTCTTTTCCGTCCATCTCCTCTCTTCCTCTTCTTCTTTCTGCTCTTCCGTCATTCTCCTCTCTTCGTCTGCCGCCTCTTCCGATATCAACTTCTCCTCACCTTTGTCTTCCGCCATTCCTCTATCCTCCTCTTTCTCCTCCGTTATTTACTCTTCCTACTTCTCTCCCCCTCCTCCTCTTCCGCCATCTCCTCCCCCCAATCCCTCTTCTTCCTCCCCCTCCCCATTCCCCTCAATCTCCCCCCCTCCTCCTCCTCCTCCACCCCCTCTCCACCTGCCCCCCCCTCTCCACCTACCCCCCTACCCCTTCTCCTATCTCTCCACTCCCTCCCCACTCCCCACTCCTACCTCTCCACCCCCTCCCCACTCCTACCTCTCCACCCCCTCCACCCCCTCCCCACTCCTACCTCTCCACTCCTTCCGTCCACTCGCATTAATTTCTAAAGACTCCACTTCAAAGGTCATTCCTTCACTCTACGTAACCACGAACCTTTCCCAAGACCGCACGTTCTCAAAGTTTCAAAAGTCTGTTCCTGCATCTTTGACAGCGGCATTAAGTCTTCGCTGTGTTATTGTGTGAGAGAAGGGACTCATTTGGAGGGGGTTTATTTCCCCCCCTCCCATTTGTTCCTTGTTGTTGTTGTTGTTGTTGTTTTTGTTGTTGTCTTTGTTGTTATTGTCGTTCTAGCTGCTGTTCTGCTTTATTTTTCCTTCTTTTCTTCTTTGTTCCTGTCTTTTTTATCATTGTTATTATCATTGATATTATTATTATCATTATCATTATTGTCATTATATTAATTATCATTGCCAATATTGTGATTATCATTATCATCATTGTAATCCTCATTATCGTTAATATCATTGTTATCAATGTCATTATTATTATCATTATCATTATCAGCATTACAATAATTTTTGTTTTATGATCATTATCATTAATGCTATCATTTTCATTACTATCTTTATCATAAGTATCATTATCATCATTATAATTATTAATCCCATTGCTACTACTTGTGGTACTACTATCATTTTTGTTCTTTTTGTTGCTGTTATCAACAGCATTATCACCATTCATATATTATCATTTTGATATTTTGCATCATTAAAATTACGTCTATTATGATAATGATTAATACTATCACTATCGTTACTTTCATTATCATTAATGGCATTACTATCATCTTCGTCACAATAATTTCGGAAACAATCTCATAATTAAGTCATTATCATAATCACCAATGCAATACATCAACATAACGATTTAGGTTACTCCCTCTATCATCAACAAAATGCTATATCATTGTAATTAATAATGGGACCTATATTACCCTCATTATCAAAACAGGAAAAGCTAGACAATCAGTTTTAATTCTGGCCATTATGGATATGCTATAAACATATCTTATCTCTTGAGTCAGTTCTTTAGTACAAGTCATTATGTTTCCGTATTTTATTTCCGTTGCACGAAACACAATGGGTCAAAGTGCCATGAACACGCACAAAAAAACTTTGTAAATGAGGTATCAAGGTAGAGAGAAACGGATCTAGATATGTATGTAAATGTATAAAAAAAGAGACACGCAAACACACACACACACTCAGACATACTCAGACACACACACACACACATACACACGCACACACACAAACGCACACACACATAAACACACACACACACACACACACACACAAACACACACAGCCACGCACACACACACACCTAAATACAAAGAGCTGGATGTTGAAATAACCTAGGTCGTAACAAATCGCACTTAACAAGAGTAGAAAACCTATTTCATTCTTGTGAAATCGGTTAACACGTCAAGGTAA
>BOPN01007320.1:32500-35000 GCA_017312705.2 Penaeus japonicus | reverse complement strand
CCGCCTTAATGCTTCTTGTATAGATGTTCCCTGACAAGAGAGTGACAGTTGTTGCCAAAAGGATTACGCAAGGAGGGGGATGGGGAGTGGGAGAGAGGGGGGGGGGGAGGGCTCAAAGCTTGTATAACTGTGAGAAAGATGTTTTATTTAGCGGATTAATATAATGATCATGATGTCAAAAATGATAATGAAAATCATGATGATAATGATGACGATAACAATGACAATAATACCAAAAGTAATACTAACAATGATAATGAGGGTGATTACGATAACAACAATGGTAATGATGATGGTAATAACAATGATAACAATGGCGATAAGAATAATGATGATGATAAGGGTAATGACAAGGATAATGGTAATGATGATGATAATGATAATGATAATATTGATGATAATGCTAATGATTATAGTGATAATAATGATGAGGATAATCATAATTTAGTATCTAAATTCGAATTTTCCAAATCACGAAGACCTAAGAACCGCATTTCTGCAGGCAAAATATGCAAAATCGTCATGCATATGTCATGGACAATCAACTCATGGGATTGTCAACCTAAAGAAAGAAAAGAAAAAGAAAAACACAAATACATAAGAACACATAAAAGACCCAAGCAGGATTTTTTAAATCGTGCTTCAAAAATGCAAAGGATTTATATACTGCACACAATGCAATCTTAATCTACCTGGCTCAGCTGTTCCCATTTCGTGCCAAAATTCTGGTGTTCAAATACTGGGTAAGTGTTTCTTTTGCCTTGTAGTGTGTGTGTGTGTGTGTGTGTGTGTGTGTGTGTGTGTGTGTGTGTGTGTGTGTGTGTGAGTGACTGTGATAATGATAACAATGATAATAATGACGATAATGATAATGATAGAGATAATAGTAATGATGATGATGATAACAATAATCATGGTATAAATGATAATTATAATGATAATGATAACAATAGAATGATAATATTGATACAAAATTAAGATGATATTAATGATACTTTTTCCATATCAATCATTTCAGAAATTATCTGAAAACTGAAAACCATCTACATAAATATTCATCTAAGAAAGAATGGAACAGAGAGAAACAACAAACGAAAAGAAAGAGAAAGAAAGTAAAATATTGATACAACGATGACTTTCCGTACATTATATATACGTGTGAACCAAGACTCGACTTATAAATCAACATCTATAGGCATAATAATAGCCCTAGTGCGGGCATATGTTTGCGTGCGTGTTTCGTGCGTAGTTGCACGGGTGATCGAGTGAGTGTAAAGGTTTCCGTGCTGGTGCGTACGTACATCTACCAACGTACACGCGTCTGTACATCATAGCCGAGCGCGTGAGGCGTGCTCGGGCAACCACTGGCTCAATCATTGTTAATTGTCTCCACATTGTTCCAGCGAAGTGACTGCCCGAACGAGAAACAGCTGCTCGCGTAGACAGACCATGGGCGTAGATGCCTTTGGTCGGTCTAAGGTGATTCGAGGCCGCTGTTAACAGGCTGGGGCTCTGCAGCGTGTGTGTGTGTGTGTGTGTGTGTGTGTGTGTGTGTGTGTGTGTGTGTGTGTGTGTGTGTGTGTGTGTGTGCTTGGGGAAGGCGTAGGAAGGCGCTTGAACGGGTGGAGGAAGAGAGGATTTCTCTTTTTCTCTTTCTCTCTCTCTCCATTTTTTTTTTCTCTCTCTCTCTCTCTATCTATCTATCTATCTATCTATCTATCTCTCTCTCTCTCTCTCTGTTTTACTCTCTTTCTCTCTTACTCTCGCTCTCTCTCTCTCTCTATCTATCTATCTATTTATCTATCTATCTATCTCTATCTGTCTGCCTCTCTCTTTCTCTCTCTCATATTCTCACATTCTCTCCCCCTCTGCCTCACCCCCCATCTCTCTTTCACTGATCCTCCCTCTTTCTCTCTCTCTCTCTCTCTCTCTCTCTCTCTCTCTCTCTCTCTCTCTCTCTCTCTCTCTCTCTCTCTCTCTCTCTCTCTCTCTCTCTCTCTCTCTCTCTCTCTCTCTCTCTCTCTCTCTCTCTCTCTCTCTCTCTCTCTCTCTCTCTCTCTCTCTCTCTCTCTCTATCTCTCTCTCTCTCTCTCTCATATTCTCACATTCTCTCCCCTTTTCTCTCTATCCCCTTTCTCTGTCTCTCCTCCTCCCCTCCCCCTCTCTCTCTCTTTCTCTCTCTCTCTCTCTCATATTCTCTCTCTCATATTCTCTCACATTCCCGCTCTGCCTCACACCCACTCCCTCTTTTTCTGATTCATGAAAGATATTCCGTAATTATTACACCACATGAAACGCCCATCCCATGACAATCCAAACTGTCTTTCGATCTCGCATGAGAGACGAAGTCTTGCCCGTAAAGACGTTTCCCAGTTTCTTTACGACTCGTTCATGAATCCCACCAAGAGGTTATACAACTACAACTCCTCCCTCCTCCCCCTCTCCCTCCCCCTTCCTTCCTCTCGCCTTACCCCTTTCCTCCTCTCTCCCCCTTCCCTCC
>BOPN01007320.1:10000-12500 GCA_017312705.2 Penaeus japonicus | reverse complement strand
CGTACTTTTCGCGTGACCTTGAGGATGTGTTTGTTGCCTTTGTTGCTGTGGTACTCGTTGTTCCATTGTCTTTTGTTGCTATTGTTACTTGTTATGCTTTTTAGTACTGTCCGTATGGTTGTTATTTTGAATTTCATTGTTAATATGATAATATTATCGCTATAGTTCATTAAAGTATCAGTAATAAAAATAAAGATATTTCTATTAACTTTATCATCATCATTATTATCATCATTATCAACATTACTTTCCTTATCATTACTGTTGTTGTTATTACCATTATCATGTTCACTATAGTTACCATCATCATTAGCGATTTAAGGACTATCATCATTATTATCATTATTATTATTGTCATTAATATCATCATTATTGTTGTCCTTATTATTATTACAGTCGTTATTGATGTCATCATCATTATTTTTATGAATACCAATATTATCAAGCACACACCTCATTTTTTGCAGTTCCTAACATACAAGCTTTCTATGATTACCGGAAATATTTCCACTCTCTGGCATCCTCATATTCTAATTAATTCGTTTTTTAACTCTTGGTATATTTCTATATTCCTCATCTCCGTCTTTTTAATCCTGAAATTTAGAGGGCACGATACCTCTATAGGTATTTATTTTATTGTTTTATTTTATATAATTATAATTATCATTGTTATTAGCATCATCAGCATTATCAATATCAGTATCATCATCATTATCATTATCCTCATAGTGATCATTATTCACCATGATCATTATCAATGATATTATTACCGTCATCATTAGTATCATTATCATTATCATCATTGTCATTATCACCGGTGTAATCATTGTCATTAATATTATTACTATTGTTATTATTATCATTATTGTTATATCATCATTATCAATATCATTATTACTTCTGCTACTACTATTATTATGATTATCATTACTGTTATAAAGGTAACAATGATGATAATGATTATTATCATCACTATTTCTATTACCATTATCATTATCTCATGATTATTCATATGATAATTACCCTCATCATCATCACGATATTTATTATCATTATTACCATTATTGTTATTCCTATCAAATTATTATTGTTATCATTATAATTGCTATCATAGCTGTTATTAACATTGTCATATTGTTATATCCATCATTATAATCATCCTCATTATCATTGTTACTATCTCTACCCTTATCATCATCGTTATTACAATAATCATGAGAGCAATTCTTTCTCATTAAAATCATCTTTATCACAAGCACTGTTGTTTTGTTGTTGTCATCAATAATAATTATGTCATGATACTTCCATCATAGCAACTACCACTAATTATGTTATCGTTATTCCAGTGTTAATTATCGTTATCATTATCATCATCGTTGTTCTTATTGATTTTGATGTTGATGGTAAATAGATAGATAGATAGACTGACTGACAGACAGATAGATAGCTATATAGATAGAAACATAGATTGATGGATAGATAGATAGATAAATAGACTGGAGATAGGTAAATAGAAAATAGATAGATATATGGACAAATAGATAGATAGACATATAAATTGATAGATAACTAGATAGACAGACCTATGGACAGATAAATAGTCATACGAATAGATAATTAGATAGATAGAGAGAGAGAAAGAGAGAGAGAGAGAGAGAGAGAGAGGGAGAGAGAGAGAGAGAGAGAGAGAGAGAGAGAGAGAGAGAGAGAGAGAGAGAGAGAGAGAGAGAGAGAGAGAAATAGAGAGAGAGAGAGAGAGAAATAGAGAAAGAGAGAGAGAGAGAGAGAGAGAGAGAGAGAGAGAGAGAGAGAGAGAGAGAGAGAGAGAGAGAGAGAGAGAGAGAGAGAGAGAGGGAGAGAGAGAGATTAGAGTTATCTGCAAACGCCCTTGGCCTTCTTGCCCTTGAGGTGTAAATCGTGATGTAACGTTTCGGACACCGTCACCAGGGCCAGGGAGCTGGGTGGGCACTGGGTGGGGGGAGGGGGACGGGCCTGAGAAGGGGCGGAGCGAGAGATCAAGTGGCCAATCACGCGTCTCGTTCCTGACAAACGTTCTTCCTCACGTGATCTGTATACCCCCCCCCCACCTCTCCTCCCCTACCCACCTCCTTTCCTGGCTAAATGAGGGACATTGATGCATCTTGCTGATTATAATGCCAAATGATGACATAATACTGATGTTGATAATAATAATGATGGTAATGATAATGATGATAGTGGTAATTACAATAATAATTACAATAATGATAATAATTACACTAATGAATAATAATTATAATAATAAAGTGATGATCATAATGATATGACAACAATACCATTAGATAATTATAACAATGAATATAGTATTATCTCTCTCTCTCTTTCTCTCTCTCTCTCTCTCTCTCTCTCTCTCTCTCTCTCTCTCTCTCTCTCTCTCTCTCTCTCTCTCTCTCTCTCTCTCTCTCTCTCTCTCTCTCTCTGTCTTTCTCTCTTTGCTGCTATTTATTTCCACGACTACTTC
>BOPN01007319.1:42500-52500 GCA_017312705.2 Penaeus japonicus | reverse complement strand
TATATATTTGTATGGTTTGTATTAAGAACTACTAAGAGCCTACTGATTAAGTAATTCACAGCAAGTAATACTTCTTCTGAGATACACCTAAAATTTGAAGGATAATGGGTGTTCCCAAGTAATGAAACATTTCATGATCTTAAATTCACTGGAGAGAAACTAATTAATTTTTTTCATTTGATTATTTGTATACTTCAATATAAATTTGATTTAAGTATACAGACACTTTCATGTTGCATTAAAAAAAAAAAAAAATTAAAAATGCAAACAAGTGGGATACTAATACTTGGTACTTATAGATATAACATAAAATGTGTACTAAGACACCATAAACCAACATTCTTATGTCTGAATAAAATTATATTACATTTAGGTAATTAAAACTGTTTAAATCAAACTGATATTAAATGTGCAGACATAAAATATGTAAATACAGTGGTTACACTATACCCAAGCTTGAGACAATACTGAATTTTAACCAATTGCAGATAGGGGATAGATTTGCTTACCCAAGCCCCAGGATGGGTTTTATTTCAGAGTGAGGCAGCTTCATGCAACATATTCTGACTTTTCCCTCTCTTTTAGTCACTCATTGTAGAGCTAGAGCCATTTTTGTGTTTTATTTTTTGTGTGTTTTTTACTGGATTTAGAGAATTATATCTGTCATATCACAGTCTTTATCAATTCTGCAGTTGACTAAAATTGTAGTTTAGAGTCCATATCAGCTCCTTTTTTCTTTACACTAAGTGTGATAGAAATATTGGTATTTTAGGGGAGGACAAAAACAACTTTATTTTCTCATATTTGTGTGCCATCATGAATGAATATGAAACATATAACCATCTACATTGAAGATAATATGAAGAGGTGGGGAAGAGGAAGGCAACTTGTGCTTATGACTGTGAGTGCCACAGTAAAAGGCATCCCTACTGGCACAGGGGCACATTGTAGACATTGGGCATGGTTTGAGTCACCATCCTCTCGTTCTGCCTGCACATCCTCCATCTGTGGTACTTTAAACAAAGAGGTTGGCAACTTGCTATGTGCCATCACTCTATAAAGAAGTGCTTGCTATAAACCATAGATGGGTGCCATTCAAGGCTCTCTCTCCTGCTGGTGCTCGAAGAAAGTGGTGCTATCTATGTTTTGGATGTTACGTGAATCCCATTTTGTATACTAATACAGCAGTTATGATAATTATGACTGCTATTATCATTATCACTCACTCATTACTCATAGCACAGCAAAATAACGCAGTGATCCAAAATCCCCGAACGTCATGACACCCGTCATCAGGCCATAGCTCCTGTGTTATGTATGATGAAAAAACCCATCACCCGTCGTTAATGGGTTAAATAACTTTTAAGTATTACAAGCAGATTAGGGAACATGTAGATAGAGCATTAATAAGTAATTTAGTTACAGTATATAGATTGTATATATATAAAAAAAAGGTTGAAATAATAAAATCAAGAAAAATACATCAAGGAATATCTTCCCCTGGCTCCCTGTCTCACATTTCTATCCCTTCTGCAATGGGCCACACCTTAAGCTGTTCAGCCTGGGATGGACATTGTAAGATGTGTGTGCTTTCTATCATTTTCTAGACTCTGTGATACTAATTAGCATTTAGTTACACATAGTTACACAAATGAAGGAGTAAATAGCCTGTAATTTCAACAATAGGAAAAATGCAGTAAGAAATAGATTCCACCCCATTAAGCATGTTGAGGAAGGGTTAATAATAAAAATATCTCTACAGATTTAAAATTTGAGATTTTCTCCCCCACGTACTCTCATCTGTTGGTTTAGTGTGTTTTTTTTAATACAACATTTTGAATAAACTCACTGAACTCATATAGAACTCTTGTACTCTACTATGAATTATAGAAGAATAACACAGGAGGTAGTACAGAGGAGGTAGTACATATGAATATATTCAAACATACAATCATACACACCACTTACCCTTCAGTGCGCCACACCAAACTGGTGGCTCTGCTATATGGCATAGGGAGAAAACAACACCAGGTTCCTTTGTTTTAACACATACAATGAATCCTGTATTACACATGACCAATGCATGTTTAGGTCCTCTCTGCTCACTGGTGCTGTTGTCGCTAGCACCAAATACTGCTTTCTCCAGTTCAGCATTCAATTTGACTGGATATAGTTTTCCACAGGTCTGTAAGATGAAGAAAAGAATGATCAGTAATGTCATATACAAATAAAAGTTTCCAGAAATTGCTCTTTAAGTATGTTCATGTATAAAGTCATTGTAATAAACATTAAAATACTAAAATAGTGATTCTCTTATGAGTAATGTCCATCCACAAAGTAAAGGGCAAGAAATACAACACCCATCTAATTCTAAGTCATTAATTGTTATTAGGACATATTGAAAGGAGAAAAAATATGCTTTTTGTTCATGGCAACCATCTTTGACAACAGTATTAGTACTACTTTGACCAGCAATGTGCCAAGTGATCCTTTTCTGGCTGCTCCAGAAAAAAAGCCAACAAACTTTCACCCATCATGTTCTAGCAGGCTAGCTCTTGTAAACGTACCTAAATAATTAGTTAAAGTTTTAGCATGCCAGAATATATGCAAAGGTTTGTTAGCCTTTGTCAGAGTGCCTAAGCTGCTGAGACCACAGAGGTCACTTGAAGATATACAACCATCATACAGTGAACATTTTAATCAAATTCATTGTGTATAAGCAAGGGCTTTATTTTTTTCACTTTTTTTGGTCTTGCAATCAGTACCTCAAAATTCTTACTCGGCAGGAATTTTTTATCACTGATCACTAAGTTATAATGATAAAAAATGCTCAGCTATCACGGTGGCCCTCAGTTGAAGATCTGCGGGTTCTCTTGAAAGCTTGACATAAACAGAGGTTATGGGGGTGGGAGGGGGGGGGGGGCTAGAAATTGTACATGTCTTTATTTGTTTAGATGCTAGTAAAAGTTATATTTTTGTCTACCTGGTAATTTCCTTGGTAAGCTTCATGGCTCCTATGCTATTGAAGCCAATATCATTGCTATAGATGGTTTCCTTGGACTAAATATATTATAAATCCATATTAGTCTTTCCAGGCATTCCAACAATTCAGAAAATATTAGTATTACCAATGCAGGCCTTTTCTGAATACCAAAAATTATTATATGGTATTTTATTCCTTCTTGACAAATATTCTAGGTTTTGAATCTTTGAGCATACCAGCTACTGTCAATGAAATAAAACAATTTCAACAGACAAAAATAAAAAATATATAACAAATGCTTTAATCTTTTGAGGATCCTCTAATTGTGTGCCCCCTAAAGTCTCTTATGAGGGTAAACGTTTTTGTTGTTGTTAACCCATTCCCGACGGGGGAATTCTAGCCTAGAATGTCCAAATGCCGGGGCGTTCGAATTATTAGGCCTAAATCAATTGAATGGCTGGCACAATACTGTGCCGCCCGGCAACTGGGCTTTTGAATGCGCGGTACACATGCTGTACCACCCGTCCTGTGTGGGTTAATATATCATACTTTTTTATTTTTCCTTTAATTTTCATTCTACTGTAGTTCTAAGAAAATCCTTCATATTGTATAGGAGATAGCTTCAATTTTACCCTTTTTTTAATCAAATTTCTATGTACATTTCTCACATGTCAGAATTTTAGTGTTCTTAGAAAGGACACTGTACATAAAATATTGCAATAAAAATTACAGTCATCACACATAGATATTAACATAAGCAACATCCCCATCTACCATATATATTAAAATTCATGGTGACACTAGAGTACTTCAGTATTACATTTTACAATATTCAGATATATGCCATTATATACTCGTTATCCACAAATCTTCAAAACAAGACAAAAAGTAATATAAAACCTACTTTATTGTCAGCCAGAAGAGCACTTGCTATACTGCTTGTGTTCCCTTCACCTTCAGGTAGCTGCCACTTCAGATACAATCCTAGGGATGTCTTCACTAATGTCAGCTCACAACCCTCGAGCTGGCAGCGGGACACTACACGGTCATTCAGGGAGAGAGCTGATGACGTCTGCATTCTGCGGAGAAATGAAAATGAATATTGAGTACTGTCATGTTCTTGAAGACTGAAAAATAAAAAATCAATGATTGATAATTTGTTAAAATTTGATATCCTTAGAGAGGACTAGTTACCTAAAGTCTCATGAAAACAGAAAAGACTGGAGACATTTCACTAAGTTATTTGACTTACTCTTCAGAAATTATGAGCCAAATATGACATTCTTAAGAAAATTCTTTAATTCTACTTGTTCTTGCCCCCCCATTAGCAAGACACATGAGCTCTGGTTAGATATGTAGATACAAGAGAATAATTACTATCAGGGTACATACTTTGTAAATGTTGTTTGTTTTCCTTCTATCTCTCTCCCCTCTACATACAAAAAATAGTAAGAGTTCTCTTATGTTCCTGTATTCTTTCATTTGCATTCCACATGCAACCATTACAGTTCTTCTTTTAGCCCCAAACATACTAGGTATTTGTCCATGTGCCAAACTGGCCATTGAACAAGATTCTAATTCTAAATTCTCTATTCCAGTCCTATTAACCCTCTCTGGACGGGTGGTACAGTACTGTACCGCTCATTCAAAAGCCCAGTGGCCGGGCGGCACAGTATTGTGCCAGCCATTTAATTGATTTAGGCCTAATAATTCGAACGCCCCGGCATTGTGACATTCAAGGCTGGAATGCCCCCGTCGTGAGTGGGTTAACATGAAACTTGTGAGTCAATCTTGCTTAAGTTAACTGAGTATTATAACTATCCAGACCAATTCATAATAACATAAAATAATGGTGTTAACTATAAAAATGCACTGGTAAATATTCAAAATAGTATCACCTAACTAAATACCACAGTATTATTACCAATGGATTTCCTTCACCCTCTACTTCTCAATATAGTGAATATAATCTGTGATCCCCCATCCCATCCCAATAGTAGGGGAGAGTATGAAATAATTTGAGGAAAGTGCTCTGAAAAGAGGGAGGCCCAATGGAGGCAAAGCCCCTCTTGGCTAGGGCAAACTTCAAAACTAGATAAGGCTAGGTAAGTTGCTGGATAAGGATTTTGTAGATGAAAAATTCCTTACAAACAACACATACAAAACCTTCCCTTAAATATTAGTTTGTGTCATGGTGGAGTTACAGAGCCAACTGCAAACACTGCACAAAGTACACCATGTGGGTGAGCAAAATGTACAGAAACCATACCTTTTACAATTCTATCTAAGAGTAAACAGATGTATGGTTGAACTAAGGCACATCTATGGCATATATCAATGCAATTTAATCATATATTAACCCGCAATATCCATGATCTATTCCATGTCCTCCCCTACTACTGGGGTCCAGATTGATAGAGTTAGGGAGGAATCACAGATATATCCACTATATATTAAATAATAGAGGGTGAGAGAATTTCATTGTTACTCCTTTTGCTATTCTGAAAATTTACCACCAATTTCAGTAAGGCTACAATCACCCATCAAAGTCCTCAGAGCTATACATCAAGAAATGACATGGTCTTTACTCTCTAGTCAACAGCACCACATATATTCTACAAAGGTAAATCAGGTAAACATTCAGAATAGTGGCATACTGCTAAATACCACAATATTGGTATTGATGGATTCCCCTGACCCGTGATTCGAACCCTTCAACCCGCAATCTAAGTCCCGATAGCAGGGGAGCATTTGTAGGAGATCAGGAAATTGAAGGGTATAATATGAATAAATAACAATAGATAATATGAACATAAATAATAAGAACTACAATATCCTATCCAAGGGGAGCTAAAGCCCTCCTTTGGACAGCCCCTTAATCAAGCACTTCATGCTACTTATGGCCAAACTGAGACCTAGCTGAAATTAGGCTCTATCCTGCCAACTAAAGTAAGAATAGGTAGGTCAATGGCCCGTAGTAAAGAACCTGTGGGGTGTGGGGCGTCGGGAAAATGTGACGGGTGTCGGGTGTAGGGCGTAGGACATTTTATCCTACGCCCTACACCCGACATCCGTCACATTTTCTATTTTATTTTATTTATCCTATTTTATTTTATTTAACCTATTTTATTTTATTTATCCGTCACATTTTATCCTACGCCCTACACCCGACACCCGTCACATTTTCCCGACGCCCCACACCCCACAGGTTCTTTACTACGGGCCAATGTCAGTAGCACAAAGTGCTCTGAAAAGTGGAGGGCTGATCAATGCCTAGGTAAGGTTAGGTAGGCCGTTGGATCACAATGTCACACAAGATAACTTCCCCGAGGTCAGCGTAATCGGCACAGCATAGTCAACCGCAGATCACTGTGCACGATACACCGAACAGCAAGCCACCCCAGGGAGGACCACACGGTATTGTGGCATGGAAGTGGCATTACAGTGCTTGAGTGACATATTAAGGTATAAATACCAATTATTTTCATTAGTTTACCCCACAATTTCCCTGGTGCCCTTCATGCCCTCCCCTGCTATCGGGACCAAGATAGCAGGTTATAAGGATTGAACCCCAAGACACATTCATTATATCTGACTGGTGGAGAATGAGAGGAATCTACCGTTATCAGATTCGTAGTAACTGGCGACGCGACACTATTCTGAATATTTACCATAGATCATGAAACTCTCCCTGGCGAATATTCATCAAAATAAGAAACTGGTCCCAGGTAGTGTTGGTTTCTGCCAGAATGCAAAGAACTCAGAGGTTCTTTTCTAAATAAATACTTTGCGAATATAATACAAACAATCAGATGGAACAAGAAACATTCAAATGATGTCTAAGCCAATAGTAAATAACAGAATTCCGAGATAGGACTACACTGCAGAGATGTTATTTACACCCTATATGTACCCTATTCATGTTTAATTTCCTTACAGAATCCTAGAAAAATATGTATATTTAACACTGGAATAGAATTCATTCAAATTCACCTCTCCGATTGCCTTCTATATGCTAAATAAAGATGAGTAAATTGAAATTACATCATGGGTGCGTCTGTCTCCCGCCCTTGACGTTTGCACGAACGTAAACATTGTCTCACATAATTTTTAAAAGTTGGAAAATAAGTATCGTGTGAAGTTGATATATTTATGCAAGCTCAATCTATTAGTCTATATAGTTCAGTTCATGTCAGTGATATTTGCGAATTAACTTTCACTCGGACAGGAAAATATATACGTATATGCCATGTATACGCGCGCGCGCGTGCGTTTGTGCGTACGTACGTCGTACGTGTGTATGGGGCGCGCGCTTATGTGTGTGTGTGTGTGTGTATATATATATATATATATATATATATATATATATATATATATATATATATATATATATATATATATGTGTGTGTGTGTGTGTGTGTGTGTGTGTGTGTGTGTGTGTGTGTGTGTGTGTGTGTGTATGTATATATATATATATATATATATATATATATATATATATATATATATATATATATATATATGCATGTATATGTAAATGTATGCATGTATACACACCCATTCATTCATAATGTAAACACATACACACACACACACACACAGTGTGTGTATGGTCATGCAAAATAAAGGTATTCTCTTCAAATCCTATGTGAAGTGTGTGGAAAACTTTTTCCAAATAATAGATTGATTCATTCACAAAAAATAAATAAATAAATAAATAAAAAATAGATGAAATAATGCATCCACATATGATTTTTCATAAAAATCCACAGCTAAATTTATAGTTCAACAAATATTTCAAATTAGATGCCCCGTGTGCCTAACGAGCAATGCTTATTTCTTACATTTAATACTTGTGAAATAACCTGTGATACTGTAAGGAGCGAGAAAACCACAGTGAGGATAAGTTAAGAGTGGTTTATCTTGGACAAAAAACGGAATTAAATACTTTTCTTTTGACCATGTTTCCTGTTTTCATGCTTATCCACGCCCTCACACACTCGTGTTTATGTGCTATGGCTGTCGGTATCATTTTTATGCAATAATAACATAATATCTCGCTGCTCTAAAAGGCGTGATTCGCCGCCCATGCTCGAAGATCCGCCCAATAATATGTTGCTTCATGAAATGAATCATTTTATTAAGCGTTTGATTTCATTGCAAAGTAAGTCAATTTTAAAAACTGCTTTACAATATTAAGGTAAATTAGGCTTATCTATATATAAATGTTAGTTAATGATACATTTTATATTTCTTACATAAATTCATATTTCTATATCATATTATAGTCATATTTCTACATTATATTGCATTTTATAAACCTTTCCTTCTTTGGAAATTTACACGGAGGACGTTATGGTGAAAGCACACTATATCAAGGCAGAACTTTAAAGATAACTAAACAGTAAAACAGATAAATATTTCAGCGCTATAGATAAATCACTTCAACAGCACAGTTTAGTCGTAGTAAAGAACCTATTTTCGACACAGCATACGAGTAATCACGCCCATTACTCGTACGGCAGTGTCCAAATTTTGGATAAACCTTCCTTACTCTGGAGGCTGAAAAAGCTCCGCCCCCTTTTCCAATGACACATCTTTGTGAAAAAAGGGTTTTCAGGTCTTGTTACAAGCAAGATTAAGGGCCGTTTCTTTAAAACATGCGAACGGCTCGAAGCAATACCTTACCAACCCGAAGAGGAAAAATCGAGTTAGTTGAAAGAAATTTGCTTGGGCTCGCCCAAAAATATCATAGCCACCTTAAAAAAAACGATCGGAGAGCCGTTACTAATCGAAATTATAAATAAATGAATAAATAAATAAATAAATAAGAAGCAAATTTTTTTTCTCTAATTCCACTAAAACATTTAAATGAATCGACTGTATGACAGCATGACTTGCTATGTTCTTTAACAAAAAATATAAAATCCCGTTTAAGAAGCAATCATTTGCAATTTGAAGGTAGTCACTGAGAAGGAAAAGTAAAACATATTTTTTTTTTCCAATTTCAAAGGTTGTAATCAAGTTTGTATTAGTCCCTGCTTAAAAGTTTCTTTTAAAATGAATTAACATCTTAACTACCAACTTATTCAATAAACTTAAAGTAAAGTCATTCATGAAAATTTGTTTTTGATTTTATCCATAAGAAAAATGAAATTCATAGTGTGGTAGTGAGTGATATTAGTTAATTCAATAAAACTATGTGAAATTATGAATAAATGTAATATCAGAATGACTGTTAATCAAAATTACATGGCACACATTTAGGGTCGGTAGACTAGGCCAATATTGAATTTGGGGTGACCCACTATAACATTTTTTAATCGATGCGACTATATATTTCCAGAAAATGTGAGTTATAGTATCACACACACACACACACACACACACATATATATATATATACATATATATATATATATATATATATATATATATATATATATATATATATATGCATGTATATGTAAATGTATGCATGTATACACACCCATTCATTAATAATGTAAACACATACACACACACACAGTGTGTGCATGGTCATGCAAAATAAAGGTATTCTCTTCAAATCCTATGTGGAGTGTGTGGAAAACTTTTTCCTAATAATAGATTGATTCATTCTCTTAAAAAAATAATACTAAATAAATAGAAAATAGATGAAATAATGCATCCACTTATGATTTCTTATAAAAATCCAGAACTAAATTTATAGTTCAACAAATATCATTTGAAATTAGATACCCCGTGTACCTAACTAACAATGCTTATTTCTTACATTTAATACTTGTGAAATAACCTGTGATACTGTAAGGAGCGAGAAAACCACAGTGAGGATAAGTTGAGAGTGGTTTATCTTGGACAAAAAACGGAATTAAATACTTTCCTTTTGACCATGTTTCCTGTTTTCATGCTTATCCACGCCCTCACACTCTCGTGTTTATGTGTTATGGCTGTCAGTATCATTTTTATGCAACACTAACATAATATCTCGCTGTTCTAAAAGGCGTGATTCGCCGC
>BOPN01007319.1:15000-17500 GCA_017312705.2 Penaeus japonicus | reverse complement strand
AGACCATGGCACGTGAACAGACTAGAGCGAACCGCTCTGACCTCTGGCCTTCGGCCAGGGTCTAATGTATTAGAGTCCACAATAAAGACCATGGCCCGTGAACGTCTGTCTCTTATCCACCGACCTACAACCAGGGCATCGATTGGTTATAACAACTGCTCTCAGTCGTGGGTTACAAACTGGTGGCCAGCCGGTGGGTTACAACTAGTGCCAGTAGGTGGCTTACAGTGAGAGAAAGAGAGAGGGAGGGAGAGAGAGAGAGGAAGATAGAGAGAGAGAGGAAGAGAGAGAGAGAGAGAGAGAGAGAGAGAGAGAGAGAGAGAGAGAGAGAGAGAGAGAGAGAGAGAGAGAGAGAGAGAGAGAGAGAGAGAGAGAAAGAGAGAGAGAGAGAGGAAGAGAGAGAGAGAGAGAGAGAGAGAGAGAGAGAGAGAGAGAGAGATAGGAAGAGAGAGAGAGAGGGGGGGGGAGAGAGGGAGAGAGAAAGAGAGAGCGAGCGAGAGAAAGATAGAGCGAAAGAGAGAGAGAGAGAGAGAAGAAAGAAGAAAGAAAGAGAAAGAAAAAGAAGTGAAGACGAGTATGTACTAGCATAATACATTGCTTCTCAATGATTTTTCCCCCCCCAGATATCACTCACCGTACACAATGAACCCGACGGTTGCTCATAGGATGCAAGCAAACAATATCCACTGCAGAAAATGCTAACGCTGACTACTTGCAACATCCCGTGAGAAACGGAGACATAGATAGCTTAATCGTCTGATGCCCCTTTCACCGGCAGGTTTCTGGCCGCCTTGCCTGCATCTGTTTTTTTTCTTCTTGTTCTTATTTTCTTTCTCTCTTCTCTTTCTTTCTCTCTCTCTCTCTCTCTCTCTCTCTCTCTCTCTCTCTCGTTCTCTCTCTCTCTCTCTCTCTCTCTCTCTCTCTCTCTCTCTCTCTCTCTCTCTCTCTCTCTCTCTCTCTCTCTCTCTCTCTATCTATCTATCTATCTATCTATCTCTCTCTATCTATCTATCTATCTATATCTCTCTCTCTTCATCTATCTCTCTCCTCTTACTCCTAAGAACGCAAACAACACTTAGTCGCTTAAAGAAAGAATCGTAGTCAGGATACTGCTGACACCTCCTGAAGATCAGCACTTCTGACGATGGCGTCAAGTGGGGTTGGGGGTGGGGGTGTGGGGGTGGGGGTGGGGTGGATAGCAGGGATGGGAAATAGGAACCGGAGGGCAAAGAGAGGATGGAAGAGAAGAAAGAGCGAGGTATATTGTGGAGAGTAAGAGAGATAATGTGTGTGTGTGTGTGTGTGTGTGAGAGAGAGAGAGAGAGAGAGAGAGAGAGAGAGAGAGAGAGAGAGAGAGAGAGAGAGAGAGAGAGAGAGAGAGAACAAAAAAATGAGGGTAAGAGAGGAGAGGTACTGAGACAGAATCAGAGAGAGAGAGAGAGAGAGAGAGAGAGAGAGAGAGAGAGAGAGCAAAAAACACAGTAAGACAGAGTATCAGAGGAAAATAAAAAATAAAAAATATCAAACAAAAAGTTACCTTGACATATCTCAAGCTGCACCCAGCATCTCAAAGAGGCTTGAGTAAAGATCAAACGTGACATATCCCATATCGGAAGCATAAATTGAAAACGTGACCTGTTAATTGTCTCAAAGATTTCCTACACGTGCGTACACACAAGAGGAAAACGAGTCTCTCTCAGTAAGATGTGCTCGTCGATCTAATAGGGGCTTCGGAGTGAGTGGCACGAGATGTACTCAGGAAAAACAGAGAGAAGGAGATAGATAGATAGATAGATAGAGAGAATGGGAGGGAGAAAGAGAGAGAGTGAGTGAGTGAGTGAGTGAGTGAGAGAGAGAAAGAAAGAGAGTGAGTGAGTGAGAGAGCGAGAGAGAGAGAGAGAGAGAGAGAGAGAGAGAGAGAGAGAGAGAGAGAGAGAGAGTAGTGAGTGAGTGAGAGAGAGTGAGAGAGAGAGAGAGAGATGTGTGGGGAACGGAGATGGGGGCGGGGGGCAGGGGGTGTACGTAAGACAATTGCTAGATTCGTCAAAAGAAAGAGCATCTGTAGCATCAAATTGATGTTCAAATTATCACTGAAGGCTAAATAATGTTACTTCATTGAAATCGCTCTATAAGAATGAGACTTCCCGAATTCAGAGGACATCCATCCAGGCGGTAGGTCACATTTTCGCTCACTTTTGATAGGCCTACATTTCTCTCTCAAAACCTTTTACGTTGGCTACACAAAACTCGCAACTGGTAGACATAAGTTAAAAGAATACACTAAAATTAATTGGTCTTAGCTAATACGAGTGAAAATATTACATCGTTCCTTTTATTTTTGTTTGTTGATATATTCTACAACTAGTGTGTAAATTTAATGAAGATGCGATGCACGAAGAAACAACAACAAAATATAAAGATTAGTAGAAGGGATACGGTCATAATCTATCAACATTCTTTCAAATTTTCTTCCTTTCTATTTGCTTCAGATAAAAGCATG
>BOPN01007318.1:34457-61288 GCA_017312705.2 Penaeus japonicus | reverse complement strand
ATATTTGTATATATATATGTATATGTGTATCTGTGCATGCAAGTAATGCATGCATTAGTATGTGTCAGGGTGCATATGACAGGGTGCATATGTACCAATATCAATGATATTGATAATCTGAAGCAAAGCTATTCCTGCACGACTCAGATATTACATTTCGTAATGTTTGTGATCACTAAGATTTACAAGTTAAGAGAAACATTAAAAGAAAAGGAAAGATTATATATTTATTTAAGAAAAAAAGATAAGAAAAATAAAATCTTGGTGGTCAGTCTCCTATGCAAATCATCAAAATCATTGAAATCATACTAAGGGAGTGTTAGATAATCTTGATATTCTTATATATATCACTTCCATCTTTCAGTCTGGAAACCACTTCTTTGGTATTTATCATCAGCGAGACTATAAAAGATTCAAATTCAAATACTTTATTCCATAAGTTACTATGGTTATTCTTACTTAAATACATATATATTTACACTTGAAGAGTAAAGAGGTTTTCTTTCAATTTTGTTTTGAAATTACAAAAGTTGTTAATGTTTTTAATGTTATCTGGCAATAAGTTCCACATTTTCGGTACACGAATTTGCATCTGTCTTGCCCCTGTTTCTGTATTTGATCTTTTTACAAATAGGGAATTTACATGGCCATGATGATGCAGGATCTCGTATTCACTATACTAGTTGTAGGATGCAAGATGCGAAAGGATTAGAAAATGGTCGGTATTTAGCAAGTGCCTTTAATTGAGAATTTGTAGTTTTATAGTTTGTAGCTTGTAGATTACTGTAAGTTTGCAAAAAAAGTAAAATATGAAAAAATAAACAAATAATCCAGTTACAAATGAAACTTGATAAGACAAATTATTTGGTAATCAAGAGTAAGTATACAAAAACGCAAATATTGAACAATTTCATATTTCCATGAAGTACGCACAACGAAGGAAACCTGATAAAACGATTCATCTGACACCATCAACTCGGAAAACACATATTTCATTCACCGAATTTCATGATTTCCGAAGTCTCCTACGTATTCCTCTGATATGTGTAAAAGCCTTTTGTTTCATTCAAAGAGCTTTGTATTCATTACCTTGATAACAAAGCTTATGGTTACTAAAAACAATCGCATTATCTCTTGCTGCGACCTTCTCTGACCGGTGACTCTCACATCTTCCTCAACCGGAGGGTTACGAGTTTAAAGATAAGATTTACTGTTAATGATGTTAATATGATGTTAATTGTACCCCAAAAGCAATGTTATGAATATACAAATACTGACAATATAAATCATATTCATGAATATGCGCCGTTTAGGATAAAATCCTAAGATAGGTAAAACTATTGCTCTCATAAAGTTCAGTATCTTCCAAATAATATATTCAGCTCTAGCTCTCTCTCTCTCTCTCTCTCTCTCTCTCTCTCTCTCTCTCTATATATATATATATATATATATATATATATATATACATACCTGTATATACATATATATTTTTTTTCTGCATTAATCTTTTAGTTTTCTTACATTACAAATGATGTTTGCAAAAGACACGAGTCCAATCATTCTGGAATGACCTTTGCCGGTACAAAAACGAAACGTCGCAATTTGAGGGCAAACTCTAGTAAATAAAGATTTTTTTTTTTCTTTACTCTACAGATAAAAGGATACATGATTCACAACTAGTCTACAGTCGTATCTTGATGAGCAGTAACATTATCTATTCAGCATATATACTGTATATGGTTCTTGACATTATTTAGGAGATAAACACTTGGTATTAGTTACAATTCTATTTCATGTATCCCCTTTTTAAATTAAAATGAAATATAGTGAACATCATATTTCATACTTCGTAAACATAGTCGACACTTTAAGGCACTACATCGTAAGTTGAGAAGTTGACTCGGTTTCTGAGGAATACAGAGAAGCGCGCCTGTCCTTTGCTGGACCGGAAGCTTATGAAGTACGGGAAAAGCCGATGCCTTGGTTTCCTTAGATTGTGTGTGAATGGTCATAATTGGATTGTATTCAGCGAGTGTATGGCTGATGGGCGCTACCGGTGATCTGGGTTTGATACCAGCGATCAGAATGCTAAGAGGGAATAGTGGTATTTTTTTTCGAATAATGCCGCATTACTAAATACTACAAGAACAGTATCGTTGGATTTCTCTCACCCTCTGCTACACATATATAGTGGATATATGAATAGAGTTCATAGCGACAAAAATACATGTATTTTTGAGAAAGACCTCCGTCGAAACGCGTCAAATACATCTCTTGCGCGTTTAGATATTCAGTCTCATTCATACCTTTCTTCTACATACTGGATATAATCCACCATTACACCTCTGTATTCCACATTCTGGATTCCGATTGTAGGAGAGGGCTTGAAGTACATCAGGGAAATTCTGATATACTGCATTGGTATATAACACAAATATACTTTAATTTCATCTTATACCTGTCTACTGTAAAATAAAATGTTAAAAAAGCGAGTTCTCTATGATTTATTCACCCACATGGCGTACCGTGTGCACAGCGATCGTACGATGAGATTTTGATGGGAGTTTTGAATCTGCTGTTTTCGGGTATTTTGTCTACAAAATTATATATATATACATACATATATATATATATATATATATATATATATATATATATATATATATATATATATACATATACACACACACACACACACACACACACACACACACACACACACACACACATATATATATATATATATATATATATATATATATATATATATATATATGACTTGCAAAACACTCTTCCGTGTTGATAAATGGCAGATAAACCCACTATACACAAAACAGATTTATTGAAAATGAGACAACAGTTTCAAGATCCATCTGGATCCCAACTTCATATATATATATATATATAAATATATATATATATATATATATATATATATATATATATGATAATAATGTATAATCTGTATGCGTGAACCCATATAATATCTTAAGACAATACTAGGTGCATAAACTATGAAAACAGTGGAAACTGAGAAAAACTAACAGCATCCTTGAGTAATTATCCTATTTCAGCCTCCAAAGGTATTCAGGGTATCGTGACAGAACCAAATTGCTACATAAACACTATCAACACCATCCTTAAATAACCACCTGGCGGAGTGTTACCAAATATATGACGACGGCCTTCGTTCTCACTGTCTGGCGATACCTTCACCTACTGTCTAGTTCCATTCCTTCATCTCACGCCGCTCAGAGCTCACCCAGCTGTGCTCTGAAGTGTTCTGACACCACATGACCATAATTGTCATCGGCGTAGTGTCGTACGATCACTTTCCTGATTCTGGTGTTATATACTCCTATTTTTTCGGGGATATTAATACATATTGTAAATTCCAATTATATTTCATCTAAAGAGGATACCTGTGACATGATTACAAAGAAATATAGAGGGCTTTTATTTTATGCCCGATAGACACATTCGGCTGTATGAGGAACTACATTGAAAGTAGAGAAGTCGACTCCGTTCCTGCGGAACACGGAGGCGCACTTGTCACTTGCGGGGCCGGAGTTCTGTGGGGTACGGGAGAAGACGAAGCCGAACTCGGACTTGTAGTTGTCCCAGTCGATGCAGGAATAGACGCAGGCGTAGTTCTCGTAGTCGGTCTCGATCACTTCATAGGGAGCGGCGAAAACTGTTCATGAAAGGAGAATCATTAGTTGCAAGCAATATATATATGTGTGTATGAATACATGACAAAATATTTAACTCAAGATTCTACCATGTGTTGTAATCAGTTTGGGAGAAAATGTTACCCACGTACCAGTAGGGAAATCAATGAGCATGTGGGCAGCTGGGAAGTCCTTGGTGGGGTAGATCTTCCCCTGCAGTCTCAGGTACTCGTTGTTGGGGCTGAATCCGGCTGTGGTCACCTTGAAGCCGTAGTCGGAGTCCGAATAATCGTAGTTGGAGTGGATGCAGCGAGTGTATGGTTGGTAGGCATTGTCGATGATCTGGGTTTGGTACCAGCGACCAGAATACTGTGGGGAACAGACGGTATTAAGACTTCTACATAAACATAAAAGAATTATGTGATGACTAAAAACATTCGATTTTTTGTAATGAAAGACAACTTACTCTACGAAGATCGAAATTGTCTTGATTGGCCACTTTTGCACAGTTTCCAGGAACTACGAAGTCTGGAATACCGTCGGCAGCAACAACGGCCACGAGGGCAGCAGCAAGGAGTGCGTTCAACATGATGGCTTGTCGTGTGTGACATCTGATGGTGACTCCCGCTCTTTATATCTCAAGGGACATGTAAAGTAACGCAGGAGGCGGAGCTTAGAGCATCACCAACATCATCGTCTGAATTTCTGATTCCTCTGAATGATATTGATAATAGCTTTGTGATTTAATCAATATCATTTTGATAAAAATAATAAAACCGGACTACCATATTAAAAATTATTATAGCATATTGGAATTTACAACTTATTTATTCAGCATCAGCAATATTAATAGAATATTACAACGTGACTAGCCTCTTGGCCCGCCTTTCATATATAAACGCGCTCGACAATCTGTTACAGCATTGAGATAGCAAGAGCATCATCATGAACACGTCGTTGCTGTGCCTCGCTCTTGTAGCAGTCGTCGCTGCCGACAAAATCCCTGACTTTGTCGTTCCAGGGAAATGCCCAGCGGTAGACGAGAGAAGTCTCTTTGAGCAACAGAAACCTAACCATCAGAAGGCAAGTTAATTTATGCATATTGTTTGTGTAACAAACAAACACACACACACATATGTATACATATATATGCACATACATACATACATATGTGTGTGTGTGTGTTTGTACATGTATAGTTATTTGTTTGAAACGATTTTTTCCTTTTAAATTGTAAGTGTCTATAACTCACATTTCTAAAAATTACAGTATGCTGGTACATGGTACGAAGTTGCCATTACAAACAACCCATACCAACTGATCAAGCAATGCGTCCGCAACGAGTATACTTTCGGTAAGCAGTGTTTTCAAATTCTCTGAAATTGTTTTAATTCTGATTGTATGTATTATTCATTGTTTTTAAACGAAATATACACACAAAAATGCATTCACAGATGGAACCAGGTTCACTGCAAAGTCCACTGGTGTTGACGCCAAGGGGAGTGCAATCACACGCAATGGCCAGATTCTGCCAAATCCTTTCGGAGAACCTCATCTTTCCGTGGATTACGAAGCATGTGAGTATTAATGATAAGTACTCAAATAGACATAAAACAAATATGCATAACTGGTTTATGCAAAGAAATGTTCTATATGGTATAAAAACGACACGATTTTCCCTTTTCCAGCCTGGATTGCTCCCTACGTGATTCTGGACACTGACTACGAGAACTTCGCTTGCATCTACTCCTGCACTGGATATAACTTCGGCTACTACTCTGACTTCGCCTTCATCTTCTCCCGTTCCCCAAGTCTCTCTGATAGATATTACAGGCGTTGTGAATCCGCCTTCATGAACATCGGTGTTGACCCCTCTCGTTTCACGAAAACAACTCAGGGTTCATCTTGCCCTTACAACAGCTATAGGTCTTGGTAAAGTGCATATACATATGCCTATCACATGTCGTGAAATAAAGTCTGTATTACAGTTTTTCCTTTTTCATTATTGGGATTGAAAACCGAATTTGAAATCAAAAGTAGTTCAATATAGATAAAATATATTGTCAATATTTCACTATATTATTTAAAAAAAAGCTATAGGAATTGGTAAAGCGCATATATGATTGTATATCATACATCATGAAATAAATTCTGTACTACAGCCATTATATTTTTATTACTGAGATTGAATACCTAACTCGATACCAAAGTAGTTCTGTATTATCAATGTGATACTTTCACAATATTTGAATGAGTAGCTACACATATAAGTATACATAACCCTAAAATTTAGATTGATAAATAAATACATTAATCAAATGTGTTGTCGTTAATTGAATAAACTGATAAAAAAATGAAAAAAAACATACATCAAATACGCACACATATATGTGTGTATGTATATATATACGTATATACATGTATATATAAAAGTTCTATGTTGTATTTCGTTCTTAGGCTGAACTGATACTCGTTTTTGCATTTAAGTGTCAGTACTTGTACAAGCACTCGTGCACACGCGCATACACAGCCACATATAAACACACACATACACACACTCACACATAACATATATAGATACATGTATATATATATATATATATACATATATATACATATATGTGTGTGTATGTGTTTATGCATGTGTACGCATATAAATGCAAATGTATATATGCTTATATGTATTTACAAATATATATGTATATATATACATATATATATATGTGTGTGTGTGTATGTGTGTGTATACATATATATGTATGCATATATATATATACACGTTATGTATGTATATTCATACATATACATGATGCATATATATATATATATATATATATATATATATATATATATATGTGTGTGTGTGTGTGTGTGTTTCTCTGTCTCTCTCTCTCATTCTATTGTTTTCTTTCTCCGCACACACACATATCTATCTATCTATATCTATCTATCTATCTATCTCTCTCTCTATATATATATGTACTTTAACTTATATGAACATGTATATATACATATGTATGAATATATGTATTTTTCATGTATGGATATAAAGATATATGTATATGTGCATATGTGTATATATACATATGTGTGTGTGTGTTTTGTACATGTGTCTATATATATATATATATATATATATATATATATATATATATATATATATATATAGAGAGAGAGAGAGAGAGAGAGAGAGAGAGAGAGAGAGAGAGAGAGAGAGGGGGGGGGGGGGAGATTAATTTTGTATTTTGTGTAAGCCCACAGTACATGCAAATAAACACATCTGTATCAGTAGCATCATGAAGTTATGAATACATATCCAATTTTTATATTATGCAGTGTATACAGTACATACATTATATGTTAACATGTGCGTGTGAGGTTATGTTCTTGAAATTTTACGTGTTTGTTTGTTACATGGGAGTGTGCATATATGGTATGGTTTCTTTTTTCCAGGATATTAACACTCAAAGTCATATCTCTTTTTCATTATTTTGAAGCTTTGGTATAAGTCTATGCCCTGTAAACACATTCGGCTGTATGAGGAACTACATTGAAAGTAGAGAAGTCGACTCCGTTCCTGCGGAACACGGAGGCGCACTTGTCACTTGCGGGGCCGGAGTTCTGTGGGGTACGGGAGAAGACGAAGCCGAACTCGGACTTGTAGTTGTCCCAGTCAATGCAGGAATAGACGCAGGCGTAGTTCTCGTAGTCGGTCTCGATCACTTCATAGGGAGCGGCGAAAACTGTTCATGAAAGGAGAATCATTAGTTACAAGCAATATATATACATATATATATATATATATATATATATATATATATATATATGTATATGTATATGTATATATATATATATATATGTATATGTATATGTATATATATATATATATATATATATATATATATGTATATGTATATATATATATATATATATATATATATATATATATATATAATACATGACAAAATATTTAACTCAAGATTCTACCATATGTTGTTATCAGTTTGGGAGAAAATGTTACCAACGTACCAGTAGGGAAATCAATGAGCATGTGGGCAGCTGGGAAGTCCTTGGTGGGGTAGATCTTCCCCTGCAGTCTCAGGTACTCGTTGTTGGGGCTGAATCCGGCTGTGGTCACCTTGAAGCCGTAGTCGGAGTCCGAATAATCGTAGTTGGAGTGGATGCAGCGAGTGTATGGTTGGTAGGCATTATCGATGATCTGGGTTTGGTACCACCGTCCGGAATACTGTTGGGGATTGAATCTTGGTATCAAACTTTGAGATAATTATGAAGTATTTAAATAAAAATAAAGAATGAAGATATCATTCAGAACTAAGATAATGCACAGCAATTTACCCTGCGGAGGTCGAAGTTGTCTTGATTAGCCACTTTTGCACAGTTTCCAGGAACTACGAAGTCTGGAATACCGTCGGCAGCAACAACAGCCACGAGGGCAGCAGCAAGGAGTGCGTTCAACATGATGGCTTATACTGTGTGATTTCTGACGCAAGTTCTATGCTTTATGTGTCTTGATGCTTATGCAATACAAAGATGGAGGAGGAGCTTCGAAGATTACAAATGTCGTCGTTAGACTTTACTATGAAACATTTTTATATTTCTTCTATGGATTGTCCTTTATGCCATCAATGCCTCTAGATTAGCACTTCACGGAGTTATATACTGGAAACAAAAAGTGTAATGTATTTCCTTTAGATTTGCATTGTAATTAGAATATATATACATAGGACTTGTGCAACGTTACTGACCCACATTTTCTATATAAAGAAGCATCCGAGCTTCCTTGGCTCCACTGGCATAGCAAGAACACCATGAAGACTTCGCTGCTGTTCCTTGCTCTCGTGGCGGTCGCTGCTGCCGACAAAATCCCCGATTTCGTCGTGCCGGGGAAATGTCCTGCTGTTGACGAGAAAATCCTCTATGACCAACAAAAACCTAATCATTCGAAAGTAAGTTTATTGGACATATGCTTAGTCTTAACATTAATGGAACAGTGTATTCTTTTTTTTTCAAATATGTGCAACATATATTACTGCATTTTTTGTAATTACAGTATGCTGGTGTATGGTATGAAATTGCCATTACGAACAACCCATACCAACTTATCAAGCAGTGTGTCCGCAATGAATATAGCTTTGGTAAGTGTTTTTATAGTTGCAAAACTAGTTTTAAGTTACCCATATATTTTGCGTGCACACTTGGTATTGCTATTTACTCTTCTAAAACAGATTCACAGATTAAAGAAATCGCAGATGGAACCTTTCGTTTTATTGTTCTTGCATGTATGCATTTTCATAGTTTTTAAACTAAACATAAAATAAATAAATAAATATTCGCAGATGGAACCAGGTTCACGGCAAAGTCCACTGGTGTTGACGCCAAGGGGAGTGCAATCACACGCAATGGCCAGATTCTGCCAAATCCTTTCGGAGAACCTCATCTTTCCGTGGACTACGAAGCATGTGAGTATTAATGATAAGGTGTACGCAAATAGACATGAAACAAACATGCATGACTGATTTCTGCAAAGAAATGTACTGCATGATATGAATAACGGTGCGATTTTCCTCTTTCCAGCCTTCATTGCTCCCTACGTGATTCTGGACACTGACTACGAGAACTTCGCTTGCATCTACTCCTGCACTGGAAATAACTTCGGCTACTACTCTGACTTCGCCTTCATCTTCTCCCGTTCCCCAAGTCTCTCTGATAGATATTACAGGCGTTGTGAATCCGCCTTCATGAACATCGGTGTTGACCCCTCTCGTTTCACGAAAACAACTCAGGGATCATCTTGCCCTTACAACAGCCATAGGTCATGGTAAAATATTAGGGAAGTGTGATATATGGATGAATACCATACCATTGAATAAAGTCAGCTATAAAAAAGGTCCCTTTTCATTTCGAGTGCCTTACACATAATTTCAGTCAAAGTCATTTCATAGAATGGATTGTAGACACACATACACACATAGGTATATATATATGTGTGTGTGTGTGTGTGTGTGTGTGTGTGTATTTATATATATATATATATATATGTATGTATGTATATGTATATGTATATATATATATATATATATATATATATATATATATATACATACATATAGATACATATATATATTTATAATATATATGTAATATATTTATATAATATATATATATATATATATATATATATATATATATATATTATCAATAATAATTATCAATGATAATGATGATGATAAACATTATGACAATAAAATTATAGAAACAATGATGATAGTGATAATATTATAATAACGATAATGATAAAGACGATGATGATAAATTATAATAATAAAACAATGATGTTTACACTTATAATGAAAATAAAATCAATAAGACTTATAATAATGTTATTATTATTAAAGATCATAATAATAATACAAATAATGATATTAGTGATAAAAATAGCAATGATAATAAAAATGATAATGAGGAGGATAACAACAAAAATGATAATGATAATGATGTATGATAATGAGCAAGACAGTAAGAGAGTAAGATACTTACAATGATAATGACGATGATGATAATGATGACAATGACAAAAATAGTAATAACAAAGACAATAATAATGATGATAATGATCATGATGATTATATTTAAAATGATATTGATGGTGATAACGCCGATGATAAGGAAAATAATACTTATGATAATGATAACAGAAATAATGATAATGATGATGGTAGAAATAATGATAATGATGATGGTAGAAATAATGATAATGATAACAAAAATAATAAGGGTGATGATAGAAATAATGGTAATGATAACAACGATTAATTGATAATGATAATAACAATAATCCGAATTTCAAACAAATAAAAAATAAGAAATAAGCCAAATTCTGAACCGCAGTCACCACGTGTTGATACATACTATATTCGTTCTGTGTGTGTGTGTGTTTACCGTTAGTCTGCAATTTTAATGTGCAAGTAACTGTTTTGCATGACACTGCTATTACGAAGAAGATGATTCAAGCCACAGCGTACGTGATTCTTATCCCGACTGTACTACCTAGTGTATTTATGTAAGTATATTTTTTTCATGTTGTTTCTGTAGACTATGATGTATAGGGCTGTGACAGGTGAGAATAAGAGCATTACAGATATTTTTGTTTACATATATATACATTTGGTGCATTCATTAACGCACACATACACATACATACACATAAACATACACACACATACATACACCCACAACCACACAAATATATATATATATATACACACAAACATACACACATATGCACACAATAACACACATGATTATGAACAATCACACATTTTAATGAATATTTATAAATAAAGGAGTAAATTCATATATACATATATGAATTCCCCAACAGTATTCTGGTCGCTGGTATCAAACCCAGATCATCGATAATGCCTACCAACCATTCACTCGCTGCATCCACTCCAACTACGATTATTCGGACTCCGACTACGGCTTCAAGGTGACCACAGCCGGATTCAGCCCCAACAACGAGTACCTGAGACTGCAGGGGAAGATCTACCCCACCAAGGACTTCCCAGCTGCCCACATGCTCATTGATTTCCCTACTGGTACGTGGGTAACATTTTCTCCCAAACTGATTACAGCATATGGTACAATTTTGAGTAAAATATTTTGTTATATATATATATATATATATATATATATATATGTGTGTGTGTGTGTGTGTGTGTGTGTGTGTGTGTGTATATATACATATAACACTTGTGGAAAGTGTCGTTATTGCAGCCTCCATAGGTGTACGGGGTCTGCTACTCAGAAACCATCAACACCTTCCTTATATAACCATCTGGTGGAGTGTATACCAAATGATGATATGGCAACGGCCTTCGTTGTCACAGACCGGCTATATCTTTACCTACTGTCTAATTCCATCCTTTCATCTTACGCCACACAGAGCTGTATTTTATAGTTTTAAATATTGGTAAATATATATGACTTTTTATGACCATAAGTTTCCGTACCCCCAAGTGGCTGAAATCTTCCCCAGCATCATTATACCAACGGGACCAAAGGTATGTGGATGTTTGTAAACACATACCCACATACAAGCGTACAATGTGTACAGTGATCGTGTGTTGTCACGATATGTAACACGTTTGAAAGCAATATCTGTCATTTTGAAACTTGTAGATGCATTTAGACACCACTCCCCTTAAAGACTAGTTTGCTGAGTTTATTATATTAGTTAATATGACTTAATAAAAAAAAATCATAAAAAATATGCCATAACTTGACCATAATTATCATCCTCAGCGTAGTGTAGTGCGATCACTTTCCTGATTCTGTCGTCTTATAAACAATTTCTTCTCGGGGATACTGATACATGTTGTAAGTTCCAATTATACTTCATCTATACAGGATACCTGTGACATGTTTACAAAGAAATATAGAGGACTGTTATCTTATGCCCGATAGACACATTCGGCTGTATGAGGAACTACATTGAAAGTAGAGAAGTCGACTCCGTTCCTGCGGAACACGGAGGCGCACTTGTCACTTGCGGGGCCGGAGTTCTGTGGGGTACGGGAGAAGACGAAGCCGAACTCGGACTTGTAGTTGTCCCAGTCAATGCAGGAATAGACGCAGGCGTAGTTCTCGTAGTCGGTCTCGATCACTTCATAGGGAGCGGCGAAAACTGTTCATGAAGGAGAGTCATTAGCTGTGGGCAATATATATATGTGTGTGTGTGTATGTGTTTATGAAAGGAGAATCATTAGTTGCAAACAATATATATATGTGTGTATGTATGAATACATGACAAAATATCTAACTCACGATTCTACCATATGTTGTTATCAGTTTGGGACAAAATGTTACCCACGTACCAGTAGGGAAATCAATGAGCATGTGGGCAGCTGGGAAGTCCTTGGTGGGGTAGATCTTCCCCTGCAGTCTCAGGTACTCGTTGTTGGGGCTGAATCCGGCTGTGGTCACCTTGAAGCCGTAGTCGGAATCCGAATAATCGTAGTTGGAGTGGATGCAGCGAGTGTATGGTTGGTAGGCATTGTCGATGATCTGGGTTTGGTACCAACGTCCGGAATACTGTTGGGGAAACGATGGTAGTAAGACTTTTACACAAGCATAGTGTAATTAAGTGATGACAAAAAAATATGATTCGAAATTGTTGTGATGAAAGACAACTTACTCTACGAAGATCGAAGTTGTCTTGATTGGCTACTTTTGCACAGTTTCCAGGAACTACGAAGTCTGGAATACCGTCGGCAGCAACAACAGCCACGAGGGCAGCAGCAACGAGTGCGTTCAACATGATGGCTTGTCGTGTGTGACATCTGATGGTGAGTCCTGCTCTTTATATCTCAAGTAACGCAGGAGGCGGAGCGTCGACCATGACGAATATTAGTTTGAGTTTTTGATAGTTTGTAGTCTTGTGATTTAATCAATGTATTTTCATTAAATCCTAATTAATGGACTAACACATTTAAAAGGATTATAAGATACTGGAACTTACAACGTACTTTTCAATAACAGTGATTTGAATAAAATATTGCAACGTGACTAGCCTCTTTCGGCCGCACTTCATATATAAAGACACTCGACAATCTCTTACAGCATTGAGATAGCAAGAGCATCATCATGAACACGTCGTTGCTGTGCCTCGCTCTTGTAGCAGTCGTCGCTGCCGACAAAATCCCTGACTTTGTCGTTCCAGGGAAATGCCCATCGGTAGACGAGAGAAGTCTCTTTGAGCAACAGAAACCTAACCATCAGAAGGCAAGTTAACACATGGTAACTATGTAAAACGCACACACACACAAACATATATATATATGATATATATACATATTTATAATTGTGTATGTATTCATACTGTGTATGCGAGCATACACACATCTACACACACACATATATATACGCAAACATACATATGTACATATATATATGTATATATATGTCTGTGTATATATACAAATATACACATACACACACACACAGCCACACACACACACACACACACACACACACACACACACACACACACACATATATATATATATATATATATATATATATATATACAAATACATTCATACATATGCATGTATGTACACACACACACACACACGCATAGACATAAACATATCTATATACATATCTATATATGTGTATCAGTATCCATATCTATATATATGGTTATGAAACGCAGTTCCATATATGAATAGCATTTTCTAATGTTCACACTTCCAAAATTACAGTATGCCGGTACATGGTACGAAGTTGCCCTTACAAACAACCCATACCAACTGATCAAGCAGTGCGTCCGCAACGAATATACCTTTGGTAAGTCTTTAAATTTTGTCGTTTACAGACTTCTCATTGATAAAGCTTCATTGCCCATACATGTATAATTTTTCCATCGTTTATATGCGAATTATAAACAAAAGATATATTCGCAGATGGAACCAGGTTCACGGCAAAGTCCACTGGTGTTGACGCCAAGGGGAGTGCAATCACACGCAATGGCCAGATTCTGCCAAATCCTTTCGGAGAACCTCATCTTTCCGTGGACTACGAAGCATGTGAGTATTAATGATAGGGTGTACGCAAATAGACATGAAACAAACATGCATGACTGATTTATGCAAAGAAATGTACTGTATGATATGAATAACGGTGCGATTTTCCTCTTTCCAGCCTTCATTGCTCCCTACGTGATTCTGGACACTGACTACGAGAACTTCGCTTGCATCTACTCCTGCACTGGAAATAACTTCGGCTACTACTCTGACTTCGCCTTCATCTTCTCCCGTTCCCCAAGTCTCTCTGATAGATATTACAGGCGTTGTGAATCCGCCTTCATGAACATCGGTGTTGACCCCTCTCGTTTCACGAAAACAACTCAGGGTTCATCTTGCCCTTACAACAGCTATAGGTCTTGGTAAAGCGCATATACGAATGCCTATCACATGTCGTGAAATAAAGTCTGTATTACAGTTTTTCCTTTTTCATTATCAGGATTGAATACCGAACTTGAAATCAAAAGTAGTCTTATGTTATTGAAATAGATTGTCAATATATGAATGAGTAGATAGAAACAAACAAACATATGGATAACGAATTAATTGTTTCAATTAAATACTTTGCCATTAAATGAATAAAAAGATAAATACAAACATACAGATAAATATGCATATAAAAAAATTATACATTTATACACACGCTCATTAATGCATACAAACACACACACACACACACACACACACACACATATATATATGTATATATATACACACGGGCGTTTTCAGAGAAATAACTCCTAGGTATACAAAGCTTTTAGACTGAGCCAGACTTTCATTTTTCATGTTTCGTTTTTTTTTAAGCATTCTGTTTTCTTGGTATCTAATTTCAAGCGAAACTGTCCAACAGCTTTAGAGAATATGTCCCCTTGTATTTACATGATCGTAGCTTCATGAGCAACCAAAGCCCTATCATCTGCAAACAACATCTTTCTTGGAGGTCTTAGTTTTCGCCTTGAAGTGAGCCACGTTGAACAAGTCTGCATCATGTCTGGTCTGTATATCGACACTTTCTTGAGCAACAGCAAAAGCAACCTCCAACATAGCTGACAGATAGAGAGAGAAGAGTGTTTGTGTCAGAGCACAGCCTTGCTTCACGCCGTTTGTTGTTTTAGAATGGGTGTTATCTTGCACTACATGAGCGTGAAGAAGAAAGGTATGAATGACACTGAATATCTAAACACTCAAGAGATGTATTTGACGCGTTTCGACGGAGGTCTTTCTCAAAAACAGAAAGACCTCCGTCGAAACGCGTCAAATACATCCCTTACGTGTTTAAATATTCAGTCTCATTCATACCTTTCCTTTACACTTGTTGCTATGAACTCTGTTCATGAACGTGCTTGTCAGTATGAAGTGATGTTATGATATTCAGGAACAGGGAGTACAGCTGGTGAAATGTTGATCCTGTTGAAAAAAGTATCTTTCTGGCTATGGAGAGTATGGATATGCCATTGTAATTTCCGATTTTTTACGACTACCTTTCTTGAATATCGGGACTATGCTTGCATCTTTCCTGTGGTATAATCTCCTGAGTCCAGACTTGAAGAATGAGTTTGTACAGGCAGGTCACTATATCTGATCCACTATGTTTCCATATGTCAGCAGGGATGCCACATCTCCCTGGCGCTTTACCTTCTTGTGTTGAGTCCACTACCTCTTCCTTGACATCTGTAGGCTCACTAATTTTAGTGCCTTATTTGAACGTTCTCGAGGGCGGTACTGTCGACTGTACCAGGGATGCTGAGGAGATTACTGAAATGGTCTGAACCGGTCAAGGATTTCAGGCTTCTCCTGTAGCACTGACTGTCCGTCGACAGATGCTAACTGGGTTGTCCCTCGTTTGATTGATCCATACACGTCTAGGCCCTTATAGAAAGCTTTCCTGTTGTTTACATCTGCTGTCTGTTGTAAACATCTGCTGTCTGTTGTAAACTTTCTGCCTTGAACTCCCACCAGTCGGATTTCAGCTTCCTGTTATACAGTTATAGAGCTCTCCTAGCTTTTGCGTATTTTCCTTTATTGGACCTGGTGTTGGTCTGTAGCATATTGGCTCGTGATGTATTCCTTTTTTCGATTATATCGATCAGATGTTTATCACTTTCGTCAAACCAGTTTTGGTGTTTCCGTTTTGGTTTCTCACAGACTTTATGTGTTGTATCGTACACTACTGTTCAGAGTGTTCCACTACTCTTCAAGTTTACCTTCTTCCAGGTATTACCATTTTCCAAGAACTTGATTAATTTCATATTCTAGTCTTTGCTTGATTTGAGGGTCATTCATCTTTGTTGTTCCCAGCTTGTTTTGTGGTTTAGCCCCTTTTTTGTTGCATTTCTTCCTAATGGCAAAGTACTAATCATGATGTGGTCCGTAGAACACTCAGCACCTCTAATTACCCTCGTGTCAAGAACATCATTCTGGTCTTCCATCCTTGTGATGACATAGTTCAGTAGGTGCCAATGCTTAAAGCGAGGACGTATCCAGGTGGTCTTGTGTTGTTTCTTGTGCATAAAGACAGTTATGATCAGACTGTTGTCCTAATATTATTATTTTTCTTTTCTTGGAATCTGTGAAAGGACGTCTCCAGGTTGGCTTTAGAACTCCTTGTTTTCCTCTGAAGTAGTCATAGTATATACATATATACATATATGCGAATAAAAACACACAAGCCCCATTTATCATTTGACAAATAATTAAAATGCTTTTGAATTACTTAGTTCATAAATGGGATATGACCTTAAAAAATGAATTTACTATATACATATGTTTTGAACTTTTATAAGCACACCTCTCTCTCTCTCTCTCTCCCTCCCTCTCTCTCTCTCTGTCTCTCTCTCTCTATATATATATATATATATATACTCTTCATATATAAAGACGCTCGACAATCTGTTACAGCATTGAGATAGCAAGAGCATCATGAACACGTCGTTGCTGTGCCTCGCTCTTGTAGCAGTCGTCGCTGCCGACAAAATCCCTGACTTTGTTGTTCCAGGGAAATGCCCATCGGTAGACGAGAGAAGTCTCTTGAGCACAGAAACCCTAACCATCAGAAGGCAAGTTAATTTACACATACTAATTATGTGACCAATATACACAATCACATTTATATATATATATATATATATATATATATATATATATATATATATATATATATATATATATATAAATATATATATATATATATATATATATATATATATATATATATATATATATATATATATACATATATATGTGTGTATGTGTGTGTATGTATATTTATACGTATGACTGTGTGTGGGTGTGGGTGTGGGTGTGTGTGTGTGTGCATGTATATGTATTAATGAATAACGTAATGGATTTCTTTCTAATTGAATTGTAAGTTTCTATAGCTCACACTTTTAAAATTTCAGTATGCTGGTACATGGTACGAAGTTGCCATTACAAACAACCCATACCAACTGATCAAGCAGTGCGTCCGCAACGAGTATACTTTCGGTAAGTTTTAATGGCGTTTTCAAATTATCTTAGATTAAGTTTTATTTCTGATTGCATGCATTATTCATCGTTTTTAAATGAAATATACACACAAAATTGCATTCACAGATGGAACCAGGTTCACTGCAAAGTCAACTGGCATTGATGCCAAGGGGAGTGCAATCACATCGCACAATGATTCTGCCAACTCTTCTTGAAGAACTCAATCTTTCCGTGGACTACGAAGCATGTGAGTATTACTGATAAGGTGTACGCAAATAGACATAAAACAAATATGCATAACTGATTCATGCAAAGAAGTGTTCTATATGGTATAAAAACGACACGATTTTCCCTTTTCCAGCCTGGATTGCTCCCTACGTGATTCTGGACACTGACTACGAGAACTTCGCTTGCATCTACTCCTGCACTGGATATAACTTCGGCTACTACTCTGACTTCGCCTTCATCTTCTCCCGTTCCCCAAGTCTCTCTGATAGATATTACAGGCGTTGTGAATCCGCCTTCATGAACATCGGTGTTGACCCCTCTCGTTTCACGAAAACAACTCAGGGTTCTTCTTGCCCTTACAACAGCTATAGGTCTTGGTAAAGCGCATATACGAATGCCTATCACATGTCATGAAATAAACTCTGTACTACAGTTATCATCTTTTCATTACTCGAAACAAAAGGAGTTCTGTAATATCAATAAGATACTTTACAAGTATTTCAATGAGTAGTTCTATATGTATATAAACACATACAAAATACATTAATATATAAATACATTAATAAAATGTGTTGTCGATAATTGAATAAACAGATAGAAACACACACACAAATACGCACAAACACACACACACACACACACACACACACACACACATATATATATATATACACAAATTTTACCTCCTTGACCGGGATTCGAACCCGAGCCGTCAGATTGACAGACCCACTCCTGAATCCTGAATGCTTACTGCATTCTACCATCTTTCTCACATAGATATAACCTCGGTAACCTGATTTGGGACTTGAATTTCTGATTCATTGCTGTCGAGTGCCCAGGGGAATTGTCTGTAAAACCTCGCTATCACTGCTCTGCTATGAGCAGATAGGTAATTTCCATGACGGTTGTAAGGCGTCTGGTTAAACAATTCTTTTAGTGGGTCGTGTGATCTATTGGATTCAGGGCTGAGTCTGTCAATCTGACGGCTCGGGTTCGGGTCCCGGTCAGGGAGGTAAAATTTGTATCTCTATATTAAATGATTACTGCATTCTACCATCTTTCTCATATACTCTCTCTCTCTCTCTCTCTCTCTCTCTCTCTCTCTCTCTCTCTCTCTCTCTATATATATATATATATATATATATATATATGTGTGTGTGTGTGTGTTTATGTGCGTGTGTGTTTACACATAGGGACACAGACTCATGTACGTAGATAAACTTGAATGTGTACATATATTTATGATATAAATATATATATATGTATATATATATATATATATATATATATATATATATATATATATATATATGTGTGTGTGTGTGTGTGTGTGTGTGTAAGTATGTATATAGGTATTTGTGTCTGTGTGCTTGTGTGCACATATATACCGATGTATGTGAATGATTAATTATAAAAAAATATCTACCACGGATGTACTATATATGTAAATACATCTATATCCATATCAATATATCTCTTCGTGTGTGTGCGTGGGTGTATATGCAAGTACATATGGTTTATTTTCTTCGTTTTTATTAGGATGGTAACACTATAAGTCACGGCTCTTTTTCCCTTTTTTTCTGGAGCTTTTTGGCATGAGTCTATGCCATGTAAACACATTCAGCTGTATGAGGAACTAGTTGAAAGTAGAGAAGTCGACTCCGTAGACAGAGACTCATATACAAAGATACAGTTAAGTGTGTAATTATATGTATGATATAAATGTATCCATACATACATATATATGTATACACACACACACACACACACACACACACACACACACACACACATATATATATATATATATACATACATATATATGAACACACACACATTTATATATGTATATATGACATATATGTATATATATGTGTGTGTATGCGTGTGTGTGTATGTCTGTGGGTGTGTGCACAGACATACAGATGTACATGTGAATACATCTCTATCCATATCTACATACATTCATATGGATGTGTACGTGGTTGCCTCTCGATGTATGTGTATATGTTTGTGTTTGTATGAGAGTACATATGGTTTATTTTCATCTTTTTATCAGGATAGTAAGACTACAAGTTCCAGCTCTGTTTCATTTCTCTGGATATTTCTGGTATAAGTCTATGCCCTGTAAACACATTCGGCTGTATGAGGAACTACATTGAAAGTAGAGAAGTCGACTCCGTTCCTGCGGAACACGGAGGCGCACTTGTCACTTGCGGGGCCGGAGTTCTGTGGGGTACGGGAGAAGACGAAGCCGAACTCGGACTTGTAGTTGTCCCAGTCAATGCAGGAATAGACGCAGGCGTAGTTCTCGTAGTCGGTCTCGATCACTTCATAGGGAGCGGCGAGAGCTGATGATGAAAGGAGAAATATTAGTTGCAAGATATATATATATATATATATATATATATATATATATATATATATATATATATATATATGTATATATGTGTGTGTATACATATATGTATATATATATGCATAGATATATATATGCATATATATATAATATATTAGTTGCAAGATATATATATATATAGATATATATATATATATATATATATATATATATATATATATATATATAATACATGTATATATATAAATATATGTATACATACATATATATATATATATATATATATATATATATATATATATACATACATATACATACATGTATACATGCTTATATATATCACAAAATATTTTACTCAAAATTCTACCTTATGTTGTAATCAATATGGGGGAAAATGTTACCCACGTACCAGTAGGGAAATCAATGAGCATGTGGGCAGCTGGGAAGTCCTTGGTGGGGTAGATCTTCCCCTGCAGTCTCAGGTACTCGTTGTTGGGGCTGAATCCGGCTGTGGTCACCTTGAAGCCGTAGTCGGAGTCCGAATAATCGTAGTTGGAGTGGATGCAGCGAGTGTATGGTTGGTAGGCATTATCGATGATCTGGGTTTGATACCAGCGACCAGAATACTGTTGGGGAACAATTGATAGTAAAGCACTTCGGCGTAATGTAATATCCAATTTTCATCTGAATTGGAGTGTGATATAAATAGCTTACTCTTCGAAGATCGAAGTTGTCTTGATTGGCCACTTTTGCACAGTTTCCAGGAACCACGAAGTCTGGAATGCTGTCGGCAGCAACAACGGCCACGAGGGCAGCAGCAACGAGTGCGTTCAACATGATGGCTTGTCGTGTGTGACATCTGATGGTGAGTCCTGCTCTTTATATCTCAAGGGACATGTAAAGTAACGCAGGAGGCGGAGCTTCGAGCATCACCAACATCATCGTCTGAATTTCTGATTCTTCTTAATATTGCTTATAGTTTTGTGATTTAATCAATATTTTTTTTGATAAAATAATAAAACCGGACTACCATATTAAAAGTGATTATAAGGTATTGGAATTTACGACTTATTTAATCAACATCAGCAATATTAATAGAATATTACAACGTGACTAGCCTCTTGGCCCGCCTTTCATATATAAAGGCGCTCGACAATCTGCTACAGCACTGAGATAGCAAGAGCATCATCATGAACACGTCGTTGCTGTGCCTCGCTCTTGTAGCAGTCGTCGCTGCCGACAAAATCCCTGACTTTGTCGTTCCAGGGAAATGCCCAGCGGTAGACGAGAGAAGTCTCTTTGAGCAACAGAAACCTAACCATCAGAAGGCAAGTTAATTTATGCATATTGTTTGTGTAACAAACATACACAAACACACATATATATACATATATATGTACATACATACATACATACATATGTGTGTGTGTGTTTGTACATGTATAGTTATTTGTTTGAAACGATTTTTTCCTTTTAAATTGTAAGTGTCTATAACTCACATTTCTAAAAATTACAGTATGCTGGTACATGGTACGAAGTTGCCATTACAAACAACCCATACCAACTGATCAAGCAATGCGTCCGCAACGAGTATACTTTCGGTAAGCAGTACTGTTTTCAAATTCTCTTGAATTGTTTTAATTCTGATTGTATGTATTATTCATTGTTTTCAAACGAAATATACAAACAAAAATGCATTCACAGATGGAACCAGATTCACTGCCAGGTCCACTGGTGTTGACGCCAAGGGGAGTGCAATCACACGCAATGGCCAGATTCTGCCAAATCCTTTCGGAGAACCTCATCTTTCCGTGGACTACGAAGCATGTGAGTATTAATGATAAGGTGTACGTAAATAGACATAAAACAAATATGCATAACTGATATCTGCAAAGAAATGTCTTATATGGTATGAAAAACTATATGACTTTTCCCTTTCCCAGCCTGGATTGCTCCCTACGTGATTCTGGACACTGACTACGAGAACTTCGCTTGCATCTACTCCTGCACTGGATATAACTTCGGCTACTACTCTGACTTCGCCTTCATCTTCTCCCGTTCCCCAAGTCTCTCTGATAGATATTACAGGCGTTGTGAATCCGCCTTCATGAACATCGGTGTTGACCCCTCTCGTTTCACGAAAACAACTCAGGGTTCATCTTGCCCTTACAACAGCTATAGGTCTTGGTAAAGCGCATATACGAATGCCTATCACGTAACCGTGAAATAAAGTCTGTATTAGTTTTCTTTTTCATTATCAAGTTGAATACCGAACTTGAAATCAAAAGTAGTCTTATGTTATTGAAATAGATTGTCAATATATGAATGAGTAGGTAGAAACAAACAAACATTTGTATAACGAATTAATTGTTTCAATTAAATACTTTGCCATTAAATGAATAAAAAGATATATACAAACACAAACACCCGCCCAAACAAACACACATATATCCATGTATATATATATATATATATATATATATATATATATATATATATATATATATATATATATATATATATATATATATATATATATATATTTGCACACACGTATATCTGTGTGTATATATATATATATATATATATATATATATATATATATATATATATATATATATATATATATTTATATATATATATATATATATATATATATATATATATATATATATTTATACATATGTATAAATGCACACACATATGTATATATATATATATATATATATATATATATATATATATATATATATATATATAGATAGATAGATAAGCACACGCGTATATCTGTATATATATATATATATATTCAGAATACCTTTTACCACTATGGAAAACATTAGTGACCACAAGACTAGAATACCAGTGCCAAGTATGGAGCCCAAATCTTATAAAAGATATAATGTTGATAGAACAAGTCCAAAGAATCTTTACGGACGTTAGATAATATGATTGGTCTAAACTATTGGGAAAGACTAAAAAAACTAAGACTGTACTCACTACAAAGGCGAAAGAGAGAGATACTTCATTATATATGTGTGAAGGTATTGAGCTTGAACACCAAATCCAAGACCTGTTGAAGGAGGGGAATTCAGGTAAGACATTCCCCCAGGCAGGGAAGAACATGCTATCGCACTGGGATAAGTGCACAAACATGCCTGTTAAAAAAAAATGCAAAAACAAAGTTTCACAATAACAAACGGATCTAAATTGTTTAATAGCATACCGAAGGATATAAGAAACTTAAATCAGTGTAGTGTTGAAGTGTTTAAAAGAAAACTAGATAAATGGCTACACTCAGTACCAGATGAACCACCAACATGTGGTAGTGAAAGAACGAGGGTTGAATCAGTGCATCCCTCATCAAATTCAACAAAAAACGGGGCGGTCCCCGGGATGGCCCACGGCATGAAGCTAATAACAAGTAGCAAGTATATAGAAATATAATATATATATATATATATATATATACAATATGCATATGAAAAAATATAAAAATATTTTGCATATATACTCATTTATATATATATACTTTATACATCTTTCTACCTATATATATACATATATGAGGGCAATAGAAATGCGTGTTGCATTTTTTTGTACTGAAATTTTTTCTGTTGAGTCGAACCATGCGATAAGATCATATGCTGGATTATTACTCTGTTTACATTGTTAAAAGTCTTCAAACTGACTTTTACAGATCATGATACCTATATTTATATCAGAACAGTGTTAAATCGCGTTACGCACTGTTCTATATCTCACATATATAACCTTGGTAACCTGATTTGGGACTTGAATTTGTGATTCCGTGGCTGCCAGGCGCCCATGGTTATTATGCGTTAGCTATGACTGTTCCTGATAAGAACACATAGGTAATGTCCATGACATCTCATAAGGCGTCTGGTTGAACATTTCTTTTGTCGGGTCGTGTAGCGGCCGGTATCAACTCGTTGCCTTAGCAGTCTTGCGGGTTGAGTCCCGGTCAGGGAGAGTAAGTGGCATATACATATATATATATACATACATATATACACACATGGGTTTTCAAGACAAGGTACTCCTAGGTATGCAAAGCTTTTGGACTGAGCCAGACTTTCATTTTTCATGTTTCGTTTTTTTTTAAGCATTCTGTCTTTTTGGTATCTAATTTCAAGCTAAACTGCCCAGCAGCTTTAGAGAATCTGTCTAATAATATTTACATGATCGTAGTTTCATGAGCAACCAAAGCCCTATCACTTGCAAACATCATCTTTCTTTGAGGTCTTAGTTTTCGCCTTGAAGTGAGCCACGTTGAACAAGTCTGCATCATGTCTGGTCTGTATATAGACACTTTCTTGAGCAACAGCAAAAGCAACCTCCAACATAGCTGACAGATAGAGAGAGAAGAGTGTTTGTGTCAGAGCACAGCCTTGCTTCACGCCGTTTGTTGTTTTAGAATGGGTGTTATCTTGCACTACATGAGCGTGAAGAAGAAAGGTATGAATGACACTGAATATCTAAACACTCAAGAGATGTATTTGACGCGTTTCGACGGAGGTCTTTCTCAAAAAAAGAAAGACCTCCGTCGAAACGCGTCAAATACATCCCTTGCGTGTTTAAATATTCAGTCTCATTCATACTTTTCTTCTACACTTGTCGCTATGAACTCTGTTCATGAACGTGCTTGTCAGTATGAAGGGATGTTATGATATTCAGGAACAGGGAGTACAGCTGGTGAAATGTTGATCCTGTTGAAAAAAGTATCTTTCTGGCTATGGAGAGTATGGATATGCCCTTGTAATTTCGGAATTGTTTACGACTACCTTTCTTGAATATCGGGACTATGCTTGAATCTTTCCTGTGGTATAATCTCCTGAGTCCAGACTTGAAGAATGAGTTTGAACAGGCAGGTCTGCGAACCAGTCAAGGATTTCAGACTTCTCCTGTAACACTGACTGTCCGTCGACAGATGCTAACTGGGTTGTCCCTCGTTTGATTGATCCATGCCCGTCTAGCCCCATACAGAAAGCTTTCCTGTTGTTTACATCTGCTGCCTGTTGTAAACTCTCTGCCTTGAACTCCCACTAGTCGGATGTCAGCTTCCTGTTATACTATTTTCCTTTATTGGACCTGGTGTTGGTCTGTAGCATATTGGCTCGTGATGTATTTCTTTTCTCGATTAGCTCGATCAGATGTTTTTCGTCAAACCAGTCTTGGTGTTTCCGTTTTGGCTTCTCACAGACTTTATGTGTTGTATCGTACACTACTGTTCAGAGTGTTCCACTACTCTTCAGGTTTAGTTTCTTCCAGGTATTACCATTTTCCAAATGCTTGATTCATTTCATATTCTAGTCTTTGCTTGATTTGAGGGTCATTCATCTTTGTTGTACCCAGCTAGTTTTGTGGTTTAGCCCCTGTTTTGTTGAATTTCTTCCTAATGGCAAAGTCCTAAGCATGAGGTGGTCCGTAGAACATTCAGCACCTCTAATTACCCTCGTGTCAAGAACATCATTCTGGTCTTCCTTCCTTGTGATGACATAGTTCAGTAGGTGCCAATGCTTAGAGCGAGGACGTATCCAGGTGGTCTTGTGATGTTCCTTGTGCATAAAGACAACGTTTGTTATGATCAGATTGTTGTCCGAGCATATTGCTAATAACAGTTTTCCGTTGGATTTGCACTCCAATGACCCCATTCCATTTGTCATGCTCACATCCAACACGCGCACTGAAGTCTCCGAATATTATCATTTTTCTTTTCTTGGAATCTGTGAAAGGACGTCTCCAGGTTGGCTGTTGAACTTCTTGTTTTCCTCTGAAGTAAGCATAGTATATACATGCTAACTATGTGAATAAAAACACACAAGCCCCATTTATCATTTGACAAATAATTAAAATGCTTTTGAATTGCTTAGTTGATAAATCGGATATGACCTTAAAAAATGAGTGTACTATATACATATGTTTTGAACTTTTATAAGCACACACATCTCTCTCTCTCTCTCTCTCTCTCTCTCTCTCTCTCTCTCTCTCTCTCTCTCTCTCTATATATATATATATATATATATATATATATATATATATATGTGTGTGTGTGTGTTTACACATAGGCACACAGACTCATGTACGTAGATAAACTTAAATGTGTACTTATATTTATGATATATATATATATATATATATATATATATATATATATATATATATATATATATATATATATATATATATATATATATATATATATATATATACATACACACACACACACACACACACACACACATATATATATATATATATATATATATATATATACATATATATATATGCATGTATATAAGTATTTGTTCTTATGTTTATGTGCTTGTGTGCACATATATACCGATGTATGTGATTGATTAATTATGAAAAAATATCTACCCCGGATGTATATGTGAATATCTCTATATCCATATCAACATATCTCTATATGTGTGTGTAAGTAACTGCCTGTTCATGTGTGCGTGCGTGGGCGTATAT
>BOPN01007318.1:19457-24457 GCA_017312705.2 Penaeus japonicus | reverse complement strand
GAGTAAGGAGCAGAGCTGTTGGACATGAGGATAGAAGTACAGTGTGTACAGGAGACGAGATGGGCGGGCGATAAGACGACAGAGCTGAGGCCGGCTGTAAACTGATCTACAAAGGGTCAAATGGCCAAGAAATGAATGATGGTGGGAATGTGCTATCAAAAGATATACACTAGACGAGGAATTAATGGGTGGAATGAAAAGAAAGCTCTGATTTAATCCAAAAGCTTAATGATGGATATTACAGGAGCAGCGGTTAAAAGGAGATCTTGAGGACAGGACAAGACCATCTGAGAGAGAGCAAGAATGGTGGGAAGAAAATTGTCAAGTGATTAGAGAGTTGGGCGTGGAAGATTAGGTAATGCATCTGTACTATTGCCCCAGAAGAAATAAAAATTTGGTGGCGGAACGAAGAGGTGCAAAAAGTGGTTAAAGTAAGAACAAAAGGGAAAACATCTGGCATGCAAGAAGATAAAGAAGCGTTTACGGTTATTGAAAACAATTGTAAGGAAGGGCTAGAATCAGAGTATGAAGCAGCATGGGATTGCCAGACTGGACCTCTGTCCATGTTGGAATTCATCAGGGTTCTAATAGCTCCTATCTGTTTTACCTTACAATGGACATCTTATTAGAAAGGAGAAGAGACCAGTCCCTATTATGAAAGACAGAAGCATAAAAATCAGTTGGAAGAAAACCGAGTACGGAATTTTATAAATGAGAGTGTGAGAGAAGTTACAATTTTGGGAAATCATTTAAATAGAGTTTTAAATATCCGAAGTTGACAGTGTCAGTGTAGAAATATTAGGACGCAGAAATATCTCATAGAGTGCACACACACACACACACACGCACACACACTCACACACATATATGTATATATATAAGTACATATATATAGGCTTATCTATCTATCTATCTATCTATCTATCTATATATATATACATACATATGTACCCATGTGTATATAAAGTTATCTGTCGGTAAGGAATTATAGTAAAGTCTAACGACAACGTTTGTTATCTTCGAAGCTCCTCCTCCACCTTTGTATTGCATAAGTTTCCTGGCACATAAAGCATGAACTTGCGTCAGAAATCACACATTACAAGCCATCATGTTGAACGCACTCGTTGTTGCTGCCCTCGTAGCTGTTGATGCTGCCGACGGTATTCCGACTTCGTAGGGTAAATTGCTATGCATTATCTTAGTATTGAATAATATCATTTTCTAAAATCTAAATACTTCATGATTATCTCAAAGTCTGATACCAAGATTCAATCAAACTGGCATCAAACCCAGATCATCGACAATGCCTACCAACCATTCACTCGCTGCATCCACTCCAACTACGATTATTCGAACTCCGACTACGGCTTCAAGGTGACCACAGCCGGATTCAGCCCCAACACACACACACACACATATATATGTATGTATGTATATATATATTGTCTACAGCTAATGATTCTCCTTTCATAAACAGTTTTCGCCGCTCCCTATGAAGTGATCGAGACCGACTACGAGAACTACGCCTGCGTCTATTCCTGCATTGACTGGGACAACTACAAGTCCGAGTTCGGCTTCGTCTTCTCCCGTACCCCACAGAACTCCGGCCCCGCAAGTGACAAGTGCGCCTCCGTGTTCCGCAGGAACGGAGTCGACCTCTACTTTCAATGTAGTTCCTCATACAGCCGAATGTGTCTACAGGGCATAGACTTATACCAAAGCTTCAAAATAATGATTAGAGATATGACTTTGAGTGTTTATATCCTGGAAAAAGAACCCATACCATATATGCACATATGCATGCACATATGTATATAAATACCTTCACATATTCATCTGTATGCTTTGCCTTAGGGAAACGTAGTCTTTTAATGAAGAGTAGGGCCAAGGCTGTTGATAAATTTCTTTCACTTTGATTTTTTTTTATAAAAAAAAAAAAAAAATCCAAGAGCTAGTCTTCATCATCAGTGCTAAAATAAATGAAGAAAGCACTTTCAAGTTTGGGTGAAATGCGTAAAATACGGTTTACAATATCAACAAAGATCAGTAGGTACATGTATAAAAACAAAATAAACAGAACGAAAACAAGGTACAAAACATGTACAAAATGAAATACACATATGAGAGAATTGCTAGTTGACGGCCAATTGAATGGTATGGAACTGTGTAGCACAACTGGTGGAGTTAAGCACTGGTTTCATCTTGTGTATACATTCATATATGTGATATATATACATATATATGTATATATGTGTATATACATACATACATACATACACACACACACACACACACACATACATACATATATATATATATATATATATATATATATATATATATATATATATATATATATATATATGTATGTGTGTGTGTGTGTGTGTGAATATATATATATATATATATATATATATATATATATATATATATATATATGTGTGTGTGTGTGTGTGTGTATGCGTGTGTGTGGAGTGTTTGTTTGTATCCATATATATAATATATAAACATATACTTTATATTTATATATATATATGTATATATTCATATATATACATGTATATATACATATATATGTATATATATATATATATATATATATATATATATATATATATATATATAGATAGATAGATATAGATATACGCACATACATATATATATATATATATATGGGTGTGTATGGTTTAGTACTACACTCTCGGGCTAATACCTGAGGGCGGCAGTGGTTCGACTCCGGGTCAGGAGGTATATTATACATCTATATATGTATATATATGTTGTGATGGGTATAAGATGTCCCTACTACAACCTGTTTGTGTAAAAGGTATATATCCCAAATACTGACACCTATTTGTGTGATGGGCAAGACGGGTCCCGTCCCTGGCACCCGAATATGTGGCGAGCAGAGATTGATCTAATTCCCACACATAATATATAAAGGGATGATGTTAAACACGGTAGCTAAAAACATTAACAATATATTATAAATCAAGATATATATAAAACATTATTTACAATAAGGGGCACAATATGTACACGCGAAGGGGAGCTAAGCCTATCGCAAAGCTAACGAGATCTAAGCTATAAGTATATCGAGAACACTAAGGAAAACACAGACAATGCACAGTATATGAGTATCCTTGAGGAGGATGTCCTCTCGACTTGAAGGTCGAACTATTTCTGTATAAATCTATCTATGACATATTTTGAGCAGAGATACTAGGTTACTTGGAGGGGCAACTGTGACTCTTTCTCATTGGGCAGGCAGCTGTCCGACTCGGCTGTGATTGGCCAACGCGATAATGACCAATTCTTGGGATGCGGTCAACTGGTCCGAATGCCTAAGGACGATGCAGCTCGGGACCTAGGGAAATGATTAAGAGGGTCACCAAAATCACAGAACATGGAAGTTTAAGTTTTATAATGCTATAATTCCTTTCATTTATAGTAGTATATAAATTCGTATACAAATAAGACCTTGATATATGTATATATATATATATATGTGTGTGTGTGTGCATAAAGATATAAATGTATGTAAATACATACATATAAATGTATGTAAATATATGTATATAAGAAAATATACACTATACATATACATAAATATATATATACACATACATATGTATGCATATATATATGTATATACATACATACATATATATATATATATATATATATATATATATATAAATATATATACATATGTGTGTTTGGATTTATCTGTTTATTCATTTATTGGAAACGTATATAATTGTTACACTTATTTGGTTATACATATGTTTGTGTTTTTTTCTATCAATTTATTCAAATATTGACAATCTATTTCATTAATATTGGACTAATTTTAATTTCAACTTTGGTATTCAATTCCGATAATGAAAAAGGAGAAACAGTAATACACTCTTTATTTCACGACATGTGATAGGCATTCGTATATGCACTTTACCAAGACCTATAGCTGTTGTAAGGGCAAGATGAACCCTGAGTTGTTTTCGTGAAACGAGAGGGGTCAACACCGATGTTCATGAAGGCGGATTCACAACGCCTGTAATATCTATCAGAGAGACTTGGGGAACGGGAGAAGATGAAGGCGAAGTCAGAGTAGTAGCCGAAGTTATATCCAGTGCAGGAGTAGATGCAAGCGAAGTTCTCGTAGTCAGTGTCCAGAATCACGTAGGGAGCAATCCAGGCTGGAAAAGGGAAAATCGCACCGTTATTCATATCATGCACTACATTTCTTTGCAGAAATCAGTCATGCATGTTTGTTTCATGTCTATTTGCGTACACCTTATCATTAATACTCACATGCTTCGTAGAAAGATGAAGGTTCTCCGAAAAGTTTGTAGAATCTGGCCATTGCGTGTGATTGCACTCCCTTTGGCGTCAATGCCAGTGGACTTTGCAGTGAACCTGGTTCCATCTGTGAATGCATTTTTGTGTGTATATTTCGTTTAAAAACGGTGAATAATGCATGCAATCGGAAATAAAACTTAATCTAAGAGAGTTTGAAAATGCCGATAAAACTTACCGAAAGTATACTCGTTGCGGACGCATTGCTTGATCAGTTGGTATGGGTTGTTTGTAATGGCAACTTCGTACCATGTACCAGCATACTGAAAAAATAGAAATGTAAGCTACAATTCATATAAGAAATCAGTTTTGTTATACATAATTATTCATACATGCACATACATATATATATGGATATATTTGTATTTGTGGTTGTGTATATATAATCAGTATATGTAAATTGACTTGCCTTCTGATGGTTAGGTTTCTGTTGCTCAAAGAGACTTCTCTCGTCTACCGCTGGACATTTCCCTGGAACGACAAAGTCAGGGATTTTGTCGGCAGCGACGACTGCTACAAGAGCGAGGCACAGCAACGGCGTGTTCATGATGCTCTTGCTATCTCAATACTGGAAGAGATTGTCGAGTGTCTTTATATATGAAATGCGGCCGAAAGAGGCTAGTCACGTTGTAACATCTTAT
>BOPN01007318.1:4457-6957 GCA_017312705.2 Penaeus japonicus | reverse complement strand
ACACACACACATATATATATTGTTTGCAACTAATGATTATCCTTTCATAAACACACACACACACACACACACACACACACACATATATATATATATATATATATATATATATATATATATATATATACACACACACACATATATATATTGCCCACAGCTAATGACTCTCCTTCATGAACAGTTTTCGCCGCTCCCTATGAAGTGATCGAGACCGACTACGAGAACTATGCCTGCGTCTATTCCTGCATTGACTGGGACAACTACAAGTCCGAGTTCGGCTTCGTCTTCTCCCGTACCCCACAGAACTCCGGCCCCGCAAGTGACAAGTGCGCCTCCGTGTTCCGCAGGAACGGAGTCGACTTCTCTACTTTCAATGTAGTTCCTCATACAGCCGAATGTGTCTATCGGGCATAAGATAACAGTCCTCTATATTTCTTTGTAAACATGTCACAGGTATCCTGTATAGATGAAGTATAATTGGAACTTACAACATGTATCAGTATCCCCGAGAAGAAATTGTTTATAAGACGACAGAATCAGGAAAGTGATCGCACTACACTACGCTGAGGATGATAATTATGGTCAAGTTATGGCATATTTTTTATGATTTTTTTTTATTAAGTCATATTAACTAATATAATAAACTCAGCAAACTAGTCTTTAAGGGGAGTGGTGTCTAAATGCATCTACAAGTTTCAAAATGACAGATATTGCTTTCAAACGTGTTACATATCGTGAAAACACACAATCACTGTACACATTGTACGCTTGTATGTGGGTATGTGTTTACAAACATCCACATATCTTTGGTTCCGTTGGTATAATGATGCTGGGGAAGATTTCAGCCACTTGGGGGTACGGAAACTTATGGTCATAAAAAGTCATATATATTTACCAATATTTAAAACTATAAAATACAGCTCTGTGTGGCGTAAGATGAAAGGATGGAATTAGACAGTAGGTAAAGATATCGCCAGTCTGTGACAACGAAGGCCGTCGCCATATCATCATTTAGTATACACTCCACCAGATGGTTATATAAGGAAGGTGTTGATGGTTTCTGAGTAGCAGACCCCGTACACCTATGGAGGCTGCAATAACGACACTTTCCACGTGTTTTATGTATATATATATGTATACACACACACACACACACACACACACACACATATATATATATATATATATATATATATATATATATACATACAAATATGTATATATATATATATATATATATATATATATATATATATATATATATATGTAATACATATATTAATTATGTTTAGATATGTATATATATATATATATATATGTATATAAATAAATATATATATATATATATATATATATATATATATATATATATATATATAAATATATATATATATATATATATATATATATATATATATATATATATATATATATATATATATATATATGTACATGTATATGTATGTATATATGTATATAAATATACATATATATATATATATATTCATATATGTATATATGAATTTACTCCTTTATTTATAAATATTCATTAAAATGTGTGATTGTTCATAATCATGTATGTTCTTGTGTGCATATGTGTGTATGTTTGTGTGTATATATATATATATATTTGTGTGGTTGTGTGTGTATATATGTGTGTGTATGTTTATGTGTATGTATGCGTATGTGTGCGTAAATGAAACCACCAACTGTGTATATATGTAAACAAAAATATCTGTAATGCTCTTATTCTCACCTGTCACAGCCCTATACATCATAGTCTACAGAAACAACTTGAAAAAAATATACTTACATAAATACACAAGATAGTACAGTCGGGATAAGAATCACGTACGCTGTGGCATGAATCATCTTCTTAATAGCAGTGTCATGCAAAACAGTTACTTGCACATTGAAATTGCAAACTAACGGTAAACACACACACACACAGAACGAATATAGTATGTATCAACACGTGGTGACTGCGGTTCAGAATTTGGCTTATTTCTTATTTTTTATTTGTTTGAAATTCGGATTATTGTTATTATCATTATCAATTAATCGTTGTTATCATTACCATTATTTATATCATCACCCTTATTATTATTTCTGTTATCATTATTATTATTTCTACCATCATCATTATCATTATTTCTGTTATCATTATCATAAGTATTATTTTCCTTATCATCGGCGTTATCACCATCAATATCATTTTTAATATAATCATCATGATCATTATCATCATTATTATTGTCTTTGTTATTACTATTTTTGTCATTGTCATCATTATCATCATCGTCATTATCATTGTAAGTATCTTACTCTCTTACTGTCTTGCTCATTATCATACATCATTATCATTATTATCATTTTTGTTGTTATCCTCCTCATTATAATTTTTATTATCATTGCTATTTTTATCACTAATATCATTATTTGTATTATTATTATGATCTTTAATAATAATAATATTTTATAAGTCTTATTGATTTTATTT
>BOPN01007317.1:55000-61319 GCA_017312705.2 Penaeus japonicus | reverse complement strand
ATATATTAGGTTGTGCATGATTTGCAGACTTTAAGTCGTCGTAAGCAAGTCTAGCAAAGCCATGTATAACTCAAGCTGAGAACATCAACAAGCTCATAAAAATCACTTCCCTCCCCACCCCCTCCCCTTACCCCCTCCACCTAAAAATCTCTCTTCCAATCTTGAGCAAATTTTAACAATTTGAATATATCCAATATAGACCTGATCGATACCCTGGAATTCCTGCCATTAATGGATAATAGGACGTTTAATATTGCGATTAAAACTCCTGGCGAGGGCGAGTCCCAAGGGGTCTTCAAGTCATAAAAGTAGGGTGATGTGTCCAAATGGTTTTCTTTCACCTCCTCTCGAGCGAGGATTCTTGCATGCGTGCCCCGGGGGAATGGCGAGGGTAGGGGGGGAGGGGGGAGGTAGAGGAGGGGAAGAGGAGGAGGAGGAGGAGGAGGAGGAGAAGGAGAAGGAAATGGGAGATGGAGAAAGGGAGAAAACGGGTGGGAGGTACGGGGGACGGGATGAGAAAAAAAGGGAAGAGGGGGTTATTGCATGCGTGCCCCGGGGGAATGGCGAGGGTTGGGGGGGGAGGGGGTAGAGGAGGGGAAGAAGAGGAGGAGGAGGAGGAGGAGGAAATGGGGGATGGAGAAAGGGAGAAAACAGGTGGGAGGGACGGGGGACGAGATGGGAAAAAAAGGAAGAGGGGGTTATTGTATGCGTGCCCCGTGGGGAATATATAAGGGCAGGGTTGGGGATGCGTGGAAAGGGAAAGGAGGACTGGATGAAGAAAATGGGATGGAGAAAGGGGGGAAACGAGGGAGGAGGGGAAGGAAACCTGGGCGTTGGTGGGAGAAAATGGGGAAAAACGAAAGAGGGGATACTTGCATGTGAGAAGGAAGAGGGAAGGATGAAAGAAGGACAACGATGTGGGGAACAAGGGAGAGGAAGAGAGAGAGTGAGATCAGGCAAGTGGATGGAGAAAATTAAGTGAAAGTGCCGGAGGGATGGGAGGGGAAGAGAAAGGAAGATGGAGGGAGGGAAGGAGAAAGGGAAGCGATGGGAAAAAGTGTCAGGGAGGAGTTAGAATTAGAAAAGAAATATAAAAGGAGGGGTGATGGGGGATGAAGGAAAGTGAGAGAGAGAGTGTGTCGGGTTGAATAAGGTAGAGAAAATCCAGTGGGAAATGGGAAGGAGGGGAGGGAGAGAAAATCGAGGGAAAAAAGGTAGAGAAAATCCAGTGGGAAATGGGAAGGAGGGGATGGAGAGAAAATTGAGGGAAAAAAAGGTAGAGAAAATCCAGTGGGAAATGGGAAGGAGGGGATGAAGTGAAAATTAAGGAAAAAGAAGGTAGAGAAAATCCAGTGGGAAATGGGAAGGAGGGGATGAAGTGAAAATTGAGGAAAAAAAAAGTAGAAGAAAGTTATGATGTTATCTTTTCTCTTCTCTTCAAGATCTTCCTCAATGAAATATAATTCTATAACCATTGAATTTTATATCATAGTTGTTCTGTCATATCAATATTTATCCTTTCTGCAATCGTTTTCATTATAGGTTGAACATAACCAAGAAACTCGTTGATAATAATCTAATTTTGAACAAGAGTTTTTGTATAATTTTGCCCTGATTTAGAACAGATTAAATGCAGGTTCATGGTTAATGAGCGTACATTAACGTAAACGTCTGGCTAGATTTAAAGGAGAAAGCTGTCGATTAAGGAAGATCTGGGGGGTTGAAATACTGAATATCTAAATGATTAAAAGGGTGTATCTTTCTTATTTCTTATCTTTATTATTGATATTGTTGTTTACATTATTTCCTTTTATGATTATTATCATGTCAATGATAATGATGATAGAGATATTAATATCATATACATTATTATCATTATTATTATTATTATTATTATTATCATTATTATTATTATCATTATTATTATTATTATTATTATTACTATTATCATTATCATTATTGTTATTATCATTATTATTACAGTTTTCTTGTTATTATTTTTCTATATCAAGATCATAATTATCATCATGAATTTCATTATCATATCATATTGTTATCATCCTTATAAATAACATGATTATCATTATCACCATTACTATGATCATTATCGTCATTATCATTATAAAGATCATCATCACTGCTATTATTATCATTATCATCATTATCATTATGCTTATTTCTATCATCATTAATGTTTTCTTTTAGTATTCAATTGGTATTATAATTATCTTTATCATCATCACCATAATCATTATATGTTTTGCATCTTTATGGAAATGACCGAAAGCAAAAAGCAAATTTATACCCTTAAAGGAGTATAGTGAGCATAGTGTCGTCTAGACCTATGCGAGGCGAGAGACATTCGAAAGTGACGCTAAACGTCACTGTGATAAAGTTATAGTTAAAAAGAAAAAATAATAATAGTAAATAAATAAATAGATAGATAAAATAATAATAATAAAAAATAAAAAAAATAAATAAAGTACCAGTAGCATTAGACATTTATTTCTGTTGTTGGCATGTCACTATATACTGAATGATGTTATTCTAAGTTGTTGCGTTCCTTTAATGTAATGTGACATGCCCCGTATAGCACGAGAGTATATTATTTGATTAACATTGTATGTTATGTATAATTCGTAGAATGTTGGAACCAGAAGCTTTTTTGATGTTCCACGAGACAGCGGCAGTGGTGAGACCCTCTCTTTATTTTTATCTCCAGCTCGTGATTAAAGAATATACATATTCCTCAACGGTTTGTTTACTTCAAGCACTCGATCGCACATCTGTGGACTGTAGCTGAAAGAAGTAACAACCCTTAATAACGCTGTAATCATCATTAAAATTCATTATCAATTGTCATCATATTTTCCATCATTATCATATAGTGGTATTAGCTTTAGCGTGATAATTATAATTATTTATGATTATCATAGTCATAAGTCTAGTTAAAAATAGCATCAGCAAAATCCGTGTATTTGTTGAATTTGCATTATCATATATGCCATGTTTGTGTTTGGATTTGAGTGTGCACGTATGTATGTATTTATGTGCGTACGTACGTACATATATATGTACGTTTTATGTATGTATACATGTATGAATGCATGTATGCATTTAAATATGTATGTATGCAAGTATGAAAAATGTATCTATGTATTATGCATATATACATATATGTGCGTGTCCATGTGTTTGTGTGTGTGTATGTGTGTCCTAATTACCATCGTAAATTTTAAACATCTTTAGTATCATAATTACTCGAACACATTGTTTGTGATTACTAACTCGAACCTGTACACAAACCCGTCCCTAAAAGTGGGTCCTCCAACTGCATTTACGCAAAGTCTCATACTCGTCGTCGGCAAAAGTTGTCAGTGTAAGGGCGGTGAATATGAGAAGGGCCAGATAAGAGCACGGGATTACAGCTTCCTTTTGATATTATCTTGGTAATTCTCCCCTCCATGTACGTGTGTGTCTTTCTTTTTGCTTGTGGGTCTTGCTTTGTTCTCCTGTTTTGATGCGGCTGATGTAGGAGGGGGGAAGGAAAGGGAGAAAGTGAGGGATTGAGGGAGAGGGATTGATATATAGAAAGAGAGAGGGGGGGGGGTAGAGAGAGAAGATGAGAAGGAGAGAGGGAGGTAAGGAGAGAGAGGGGGGGTGGATAGAGAAAGAAGAAGAGAAGAAGAGAAGGAAAGAGGGAGGTAAGGAGAGAGGGGGGGGGGGAGATAGAGAGCAAAGGAGAGGAGAATTGGAGGGAAGGGAGGGAGATTAAGAGTGGGGGAGATAGGGAGTGAGGTAGAGAGAGAGAGAGAGAGAGAGAATGAGACTGAGAGACAGAACACAGACAGACTGACAGACATAAAGAGAAAGAGATAGAGAGGCAGAGAATACAAGATGAAAACAAGAAATGTAGAACGACAAGGTAACCAAAGATAGAAACTCAGAGTGCTTGAGGGTCAGTCAATCAGATATGCAGACAAGCAGAGCCAAAAATAGAGCTTAAGAAGAGAGACGGGAATAGATGATACCTTTAGAGGAGAGGAGGGAGGACGGTGTGGGAAGGAAGGGAAGGGGGAGGAAAGATGAAAAGATATGAGAAAGAGAGAAAGAGAGAGAGGGGGGGGAGGAGAAGAGAGGGGAGGGGATTGGGGAATAAAGAGAAAGAAATAAAGCGTGAGAGTGGGGGGGAGTGAGAAAGAACGGGAGAGAGCGAATGAGAGAGAAAAATATATATATAGATAGAGAGTGAGAGAGAGAGGGGAGGAAGAAAGAGTGATAGAGAATGACAGATAGATAATAAAAGATAGAGAGAGAAAGAGAGTAGGAGTATAAGAAAAAAAAAAAAAAAAACCCAAGAGGAAGTAGCCCTATCCTCTCCTCCTCTCCCCTCCCCTATCCTCTCCTCCTCTCCCCTCCCCTATCCTCTCCTCCTCTCCCCTCCCCTATCCTCTCCTCCTCTCCCCTCCCCTATCCTCTCCTCCTCTCCCCTCCCCTATCCTCTCCTCCTCTCCCCTCCCCTATCCTCTCCTCCTCTCCCCTCCCCTATCCTCTCCTCCTCTCCCCTCCCCTATCCTCTCCTCCTCTCCCCTCCCCTATCCTCTCCTCCTCTCCCCTCCCCTATCCTCTCCTCCTCTCCCCTCCCCTATCCTCTCCTCCTCTCCCCTCCCCTATCCTCTCCTCCTCTCCCCTCCCCTATCCTCTCCTCCTCTCCCCTCCCCTATCCTCTCCTCCTCTCCCCTCCCCTATCCTCTCCTCCTCTCCCCTCCCCTATCCTCTCCTCCTCTCCCCTCCCCTATCTTCTCCTCCTCTCCCCTCCTCTATCCTCTCCTCCTCTCCCCTCCCTCTCCCCCTTCTCTCAATCCTCTCCTCCCCTCCCTATCCCTTCCCCTCCCCCTACCTCCCCTTGCCCACGGGTGAGACCAAGGGGAAATGACCGCCTTCAGCATCCCTCGCCCCCGCCTTTTCCCCTCGTCAAGTGGAAAGAGAGAGGATTGGCAACGCAACGAGATGGGTTCAGAGTGGGTTCTCGGCATCCCGAAACACAATTAGATTCGTCTTTTGTTTTCTCTCTCTCAGCTCTGGAAAAGATGTTTCCTTGTTCTTGTTTTTCTTTTTCTTTTTTTGTTTATTTTTTCTCGATCTTTTTTTTTCATTTTCTTCGTATTCTTAATACCATTTTTTCTTTTCGTTTTATTTTTGTTTTCTTCTTTTTCTTCCTTATTTTTTTTTTTTTCTATTACTTCCTCTTCTACTTATTTTCTGTCTGTCTGTCTGTCTCTCTCGGTCTCTCTCTCTCTCTTTCTCTCTCTCTCTATCTGTCTCTATCTCTATCTCTATCTCTATCTCTATCTCTATCTCTATCTCTATCTCTATCTCTATCTCTATCTCTATCTCTATCTCTATCTCAATCTCAATCTCTATCCCTCTCTATCTATCTATCCATCTATCTCTATATCTATCTCTATATCTATCTCTATCTATCTCTATCTATCTCTATCTATCTGTCTCCCTCTCTCTCTTTGGTTCGCATCCTTTTCCTTCTCTAGGATACTGAAGAAGATTAGCTGATGCTTTATTCAGTATGCACAGAATTCTTTGCTGAGTAAATAGACAAAAAAAAACAAGACAGTTTCAGCCTATTTCTATTCTATCTCATTAGGAGGGACTTTTGTTGAAGATGTGATGGGGCGAGGAAGCATGGACCAAATCCTGAGGAAGATAAAAAGAGTGAAAGATTGATGATAAATCGGTTAATCACTGGGACTAACGCTGAGGAGGGAGCGTTGGCTCATCCACTCTTAGTGTCCAGCCACGTGGGTCATTCTCAGAGAGATAAAGGCCCGCCCTTAGCTCCTCGTGTCAGATTTAATCTATCTATCCAAGTCACGACCCTCTTGGTTGTCCCAGAGGCTTCCTCCACGTTGGCCTTTGCAGTTGAGACATCCTAACGGGCGAGATCACCCTCTGAGAGTCGAGCTAAATGTCTGTATAGCCTAAGTTAGCTCACCCGGAATGTGGAAGTAACGCTGGTCTTACGAGGCTGTTGTTGGGTTGATATGTGATCCTGCCAATGATTCTCTGTAAAGACCTGTTGCAAACGGCATCAAAATGAGACTTCATCGCACAAGATGTCGTACAGCAGACCTGCCAATATCAGGGCCTTTAAGATATGTACCTTGGTCCTTCTGCATAGAAACAGCATGTCAAAGTTCGTGGCTCCTGCTGCTAGACCTATTTGTCTGTTGGCTTCTTGGTCTGACAAATCAGTATTTTAGTCTCAGTGCCATAAAATCTCATCAACTGGAGTTAGGTCTAC
>BOPN01007317.1:27500-30000 GCA_017312705.2 Penaeus japonicus | reverse complement strand
CAGCTTCGCAGGATGGACTCGTCTGTACGAGTTGCTCTTGGTATATATACTCGTTCACTGCTTCTAGTAAGTCGCCCTGTATTTGTATTTGCTTAACTGGGGTTCGACTGTTGAACATGACTTTAGTTTTTTTATGTTCATTTTAAGGCCAACCTTCAGGCTTTCCCTATTCAGATTGCTTAGTAATTGTTGTAATTCATCTGCTGACTCGCCGAAAGGAACAATGTCATCTGCAAATCTTAAATTGCTTAAGTGTTCATTCCCTATTTTAATCCCTCTCTCCTTCCAATCTAACTTCTTGAATACTTCCTTCAAGCAAGCTGTAAACAGCTTTGGTGACATGGTGTCGCCCTGCCTAACACCCTTTCTTATTGGCATTTTATTGGTTTCTGCGTGCATTGTAATGGTCGTTGTACCATCTAACATATATATCCTCTAATAATCTGCAATATATTTCCTTTACTCTTTGTTTAGGAATTGCATCTAGTACTGCAGCTATCTGTACCGAATCGAATGCCCTTTCATAACCTACGAATGCCATATACAAGGGCTTCCTATATTCGTTTTTCTCTATTATTTGGGTTAGTGTGTGGATATGGTCTGTAGTTGAGAATCCGCCGCAGAACCTTGCCTGTTCCCTCGGTTGTTTTGAATATAATGTATCGGTGATGCGGGCTGTGATGATTTTTGTGAACAATTTATAGATTACTGAAAGGAGGCCTGTAGGTCGGTAATTCTTTAAGTCTCTTATGTCCCCCTTTTTGTGTATTAAAATTATTATTGCGCTTTTTCAGGATTTCGGAGTTTTACCGACGTTTAGACATTTGTTAAAAAGATTGGGCAGTTTTACTGCCGCCATCTCTCCTGCATTTTGAATAAGATCCACACTAATGCCGTCTTCTCCTGGTGTTTTTCCTCTTTTCATGTTTTTTAGTGCCCTATTTACTTCATCTACCGTGATGTTTGGAACATCTCCAATTGTTGTGTTTGTCTCCGTTTGTGGTTGGTCGTTTGATTGGTATAGGTCGCAATAGAAGTCTTCTGTTACTTTGATAATTTCATTTTTATTGTATGTCACCTCTCCATTGGGATTCTTTACTGCATATATTTGTTTTTTCCCTATCCTGAGCCTCCTCTTTGTTGCCTTAAGGCATAGTGCCGGAAAGCAGAGCTTCACTCATTTTTCGTATGTTAAATTTGGGCACATCTTTCTTCTTCTTGTTTATCGTCTTAGACAGCTCTGCTGATTCTATCTTGCCTCTTATTGATGTTATTTCCATATCCCTACGTTGTTTCATAAGCTTTTTTGTCTCTACTGAAAGCTTACTGAACTTTTCTTTTTCGTCTTTACCCCCTACTTCAAGTGCAGCACTGAATTGGTCGGTCATTTGGTCTATGTCAAGATCTTCGAGAGCTGAGTATCTGTTTCAGATGTTAATACTGAATTCCGTCGCCCTATTCTTAATGTTAGTTAGATTAACGAGAGGCTTCTTTTGGGCTTATTTTGTTCCCTTCTTAGCTGTAATTTTACTCTACTTTTGACCAGTCTATGGACGCTACCGACATTTTCTTTACTGATAACGGTTACGTCTTGTACAATGTCGCGCCTGTTGGTGATTATGAAGTCAATTTCGTTTTTTTATTCTGGATGGTGATTTCCACGTCCATATCCTCCCGTTTTTTTTTCGAAGAATGTATTCATAATTTTAAGGGATCGAGCGTCAGCGAATTATATCAGCGTTTGTCCTCTCTCATTTCTGGTGACTATTCCGTGTTTCCCAACTGAGGTTTCCCCATCTTCCCTGTGATGGGTGTCTTAGTCTGTCGGAACTAATATCCCACACAAATTAGGTAGTTGATGCCAGACACAGGGTTTATACAGTTCAGGTTTAGTCCATAACGCTGATAGTCTGACGTTATGGTACACAATAGATAATATACACTACAGCACAATGATCACAGTAATAAAAAACTATCACGACACGTATAAACAGCGAAGAAATCAACCGTCAGTGGTAGCGCAGTCGATCCCCAGTCTGTCTGTATGTTCCAGATTTCCTGCTTATATGGAAGAGGTTTCCATCCGCCGTCCCCAACGGTGGTTATGCGGGAAGGTAGTCTGGAATGTAGGAGGCATGACAGTCAAAGGTATCAAGGTCTTTTTAAGGGCCTCGGTACTTGGGCAGGCAACTATTTGTGAATCATCTATTCGTCAAAGTTGACCCAACCTGACCCGGCGATTGCCTCGCTAATTAGAGTGCGATATTCATATGATATTTGTATGTGATCTATTTGATGTATTTAATATCATATATAAGCATACTATATGATACTCACATTCCCCTATTCCTATCTTGGCATTAAAATCCCCAATAATAACGATAAAATGGGTTTTTGTTCTTATCTATTTCTATATTTATAGATCAATATATGTATGTATGTATATGTATATGCATATATATATATATATATATATATATATATATATATATATATATAT
>BOPN01007317.1:2500-5000 GCA_017312705.2 Penaeus japonicus | reverse complement strand
ATAGGTCAGTGCAAGGAAAAGTGCCTTAAAAAGCAGGTAATTCGAACCCAGAAGTACCTGGTTATGTAAGGTTATTAATTATTTTTTATATGATAAAAGTTTCTATAGTGTTGTGTGTTCTTGTCCTTTTAGTATGCAAATCTTTGAACTGCCATAATGTTCTTAGTAACTTAGAATATAGTAGTGATTCTAGTTAAATTGAAGATGAGCATTAATAATAAAGATAATTACGATAATGATAACAATGAAAATGATACAGATGATGAAGATGATAAGAAGTGTGATAGTAATAGCAACAATCATAATGGTGATATTATTAATACGCTGATGATGATAGAAATGACAATCATGACGATAATTTAGATATCAGTGATGTTGAAAATGATAACAATATCATAATGATTGTGATTATGATGATAAAAATTACAACAACAATGATAATGATTGTAATGACACTGATGATGAAATTGATAATAAAGATGATAATGATAATAAGGATAATGATAATAATAATGTTGATAAGATAATTATAATAAAGAGGTGCAACAAAAATAATAATGATAATAAAAATAACAGTGATGATGATAAAAATAACAATCATAGCAATAGTAATAATAATATTGATAAACATGGCAAGAAGAGCTAAGGTGATGGAATTGATAATGATAACAATAATGACAAAGATAACATCGATGCTGTTGGCGATGATATTGCTGTTGATGATAATTACTATTATTTTTATTATTATCTAATATTACCGTTATTGCCATCACTTTAGTTATTATTATCAGTATCATTAGAATTATTATAATTATCATCATTACAAATTAGATAATAATAGAAACAATAAAAGGATGATTGTAGTAAGAATTATAAAAAGTAATGATCATAAAAAATAGTAATGATGATGATCGTGATAAACTGAAAATAAAGATAATCATCATTATCATTACAACTATTATCCTTACCATTATTAGGCTATTCGTTATCATCCTTTTTATCATTATCATCATTATTACAATAATAAAAATAACACCAATAACAATAATGATCATAACCACAAAATAACTATCCATTATAAACTTACCCGTTTTTACATTAGAGGAAAACCTGTAAAAGGAAGTATTAAGCTTGTCAACTTGTCGCTTTGGCAACTTGCATCTCCATGTTGACTCTGGATGATGTAGATAGAGAGGAACAAATTGATCGACGGGTGAATTGTTACCGTAGAAGGACAGATAGGCAAATAGACTAGATTGAATAGCATACATAAACATTCAAACATGTATGTGTTAGTGTTTTTATTGTATACATTTATACGTGTATATATACATATATATATATATATATATATATATATATATATATATATATATGGATATGTATATATGAATGGAAAAATCATTCTACCATGGTGATAATACGGCTGAAAACCCGCAATACACAAAACTCTTCTAATAGATATGCTTTGTTTATAATGGGTTTTTCTGCCATATGTCTCTTTCTCTATGTATATTTGTGTGTTTATATATATATATATATATATATATATATATATATATATATATATATATATGGATATGTATATATGAATAGAAAAATCATTCTACCATGTTGATAATACGGCTGAAAACCCGCAATACACAAAACTCTTTCTGCCATATGTCTCTTTCTCTATGCATATTATATATATATATATATATATATATATATATATATATATATATATATATATATATATATATATATATATATATATATATATACATATGTATATATATGTATATATATACATATATGTATATATATGTATATATATATATATATATATATATATATATATATATATATACATGTATATACATATATATGTATATATATGTATCTATCTATCTATCTATCTATATATATATATATATATATGTATATATATATATATATATATATATATATATATATATATATACATAATGTATATATATATATATATATATATATATATATATATATATATATATATATGCATACATAATATATATATATATATATATATATATATATATATATATATATATATATATATATATATGTATACATATCTATATATATATATATATATATATATATATATATAGACATACATATATATATATATATATATAGATATATATATATAGATACATATATATGTTTATATCAGAACTCGGAGTTTTGCTTTAATTAGGAATCAATATTCAATATGAAATTCATCTCTCCTGCCACTATCTGTTTAACTCAATTAATACAGTCAACAACCTGTTATCTGGAGTGTACAAGTTGTCTAAATTTTCTGCATGCATAAATTTCCCCTAAGGAAACTACACTTGATATGAGTTTCATTAATTATTTTGCACTCATACACAGGCGTGTGTACGTAGGAGGTAAACGTACATGTAGTTATCCTATAAAATGAGTTATTGCTGGGAATCTAGGTGTTTTTTACCTTAAATTATAAGGTTAT
>BOPN01007316.1:51606-54106 GCA_017312705.2 Penaeus japonicus | reverse complement strand
TATGAGGTAAAGATTTTAGGAATAGGATATTTCTGAGTCAGGGCCAACTCTGTAGCTAAAGAACCAGTGTGGTTGGAGCCATCACACTTTTTCCCCCAATACTTATTTATACACCTTTTTGGCTCTTGGTAATAGAATGAGATGCTTACATAAATGATCGTATTTGTTTTTACTTACTAAAATATATATTTTTTCTTTATTTCAGAGATTGGGGTGGGGTTTGCTGCCTTTGGAGTGACCTTTATCTTCCTTGGGGTGATCCTCTTTTTTGATAAAGGACTCTTAGCCATTGGCAATGTAAGTCTGATTAGTACCTGTGTACATATTTTTATATTTCTTCTGCTTGTATGTAACCTAGACTGATGGTTCTCAACCTTCTCCATGGAACCCTAACCTCTGTGCGTACCATATAGATAGAGACGGTACGTAACAATGAGGCACTTTGCTTCAGCTAAATGTCTTATTTTTGTTGCCGTATAAGATGTGACATTCCATAGCCCTTTGAGATCTCTTCATGGAACCTCCATTGATCACAGGTTGAGAACCATTGGTCTAGACCATAGAAATCTTTTTATAGGTTGGATGATGGACATAATATTTGGTAGATTTAGACAGTTGTGATTAAGCTACACTTGAAAAGAAAGACACATGTCAAGGTATTACCTAGATTGAGCAAGTTCAAGCTCTTATTAGGGAAGGTAGTTGTACATGGCATATAAAGTGATATTAGGAGTAGAATAGCAGTTTTTATTTTGTCTGGAGATAAGCTTATACTTCAATATAGTTCAGTATACTATATTGATTTTTTTTTCTCTTTGAATTTTATTGCCCTATAAACATCAATATAGTATGGAATTTAATGCACTATCTTTGTAAATGATATTTAAGAATCTATATGTCTTGACTAGCATTTTGATAAGAAAATTCCCCAAGGAGGCTTACAGTGATGAACATATATAGTGTAATGATTTTATCTCTATGAAAAAGCTTTAGCCGGATTTCTCCAAAGCTGGACTTTAAAATTGCATGTGAATAAGTGGAGTCTCTATTCTATTTTAGAAAGCAGAAAATTTGTCTTTACCTTGCAATTTAAATATCATTATCTTGTAAAATAGATAACCCAATTCTTGTTGCAGATCCTGTTCTTGGCGGGCCTCGCATTTGTGGTCGGATTGGAACGCACATTCCGCTTTTTCTTCCAACGTCACAAGTGGAAAGGCTCTGGGGCATTCTTTGGAGGAATCTTGACCGTCTTACTCGGCTGGCCTTTAATTGGCATGTGTGTGGAAGTGTATGGTTTTGTAATACTGTTCAGGTAAGCAGTATAGTATTGAAGTTTAATTATTTATATTTTTTTCTTGAGAATTATATCTATCAGATAATGAGACATTATTCAAGATGGATATCCTACATTTCAGTGTCATTTAGATTTCATTTTAATCAATATATATATATTTATATATATATATATATATATATATATATATATATATTCAAATCTAATATATCTTATTTATATTTTCAGCGGATTCTTCCCAGTTGCAGTGAATTTCTTGCGCCGAATGCCAGTGATTGGGCAGATACTCAACCTACCATTCATCAGTGGTGTAAGTCTTGCTTGTTTTTGGATTTGGTAGTTTGATGTAGTGTAAGTTCAGGATTGTGTATATTTTCATACTTTTATTTATTTGCTTTGTGTATTTTATTTATTATTATTTGTTACTTTCCCTTTATTCATTCTTTTGCTAAGTTATCAAAGTCCCAGTTTGAAAATTCATTGATTGGATTAAGTTGGAGTAAAAGAACTGTGAAGAAATGTAAAGAGATATCATACAGGACTTCGGTTTCTGTTCATTGGTCATTGGGTGCTCTGATCATGATGTCTGGGGGTCCTGGCCATTCTGGTACCCAGAGAAGTAGGCAAGAGCCTAAATTCCTGGACATTTTTTCTGGGCTTTATCAAATTTGCATGAAAGTTTGAAGTGTTAGAGTTCTTTTAGAATTTATATATGGGAAATATTTTCTTGAGGTAATGTTTTTATTGTACTTTTATATTTGATACTTACATTTTTATCTATAATATCTACTTAAGGAAAACAGAATGTAGGATTATTTTATATGGGCTTTACATTTGGATTGTACCCCAAGTAAAGTGTGTAACAACAGCACAGAATGAGTATTGGAATGTGAACTTAAAGCCCACTTCAAAATCTCTTGCATTATCAACCAATAGATACATCTCTCTTCTTTTAGTTACCACTTCTAATTCGTAGTTAACCCATTCACGCCGGGGCGTTTCCGGCTTTGCACGGTCGCAATACCGGGGTTTTTGAACGCATAAGCCTAACGCCTTGAGATTCTCGGACGCACAAGCCGTGAGCCTGGGCTGCCCGCTCGCTCACCCTAAGCGCCGGCCTTGCCCTCATATCTCGTCCCCGGCGTCTGACGCAAAAACCACAAAACGTGTCAGCACGTCAACCGGTGTGAATGGGTTAAGGGG
>BOPN01007316.1:20000-32500 GCA_017312705.2 Penaeus japonicus | reverse complement strand
ATTTCTATTACTGTTATTTGCTGCAATTTCTGTCTTTTTTTTTTCTTTCTTTTTTTAAAACTATTTTTCATTACCAATCCCTGAGTTGGCAACTTTAATTTTCTCTTGCAGAAGTAGCAATGCACGTGGTAATCACTGCTGTCGAATATGTGATCCTTGTATTTCTTTCCATTTTGTTCTTTACGGTTTAACCTTCTCTATTAATGATGATTTGAATGAGGAATCCTCGATTACGCCTTTGACATCTATAGACCTTGCAGCTGAATGTAACCCTAATTGATGACATTTCAGAATAAGTGCCAAAGAAAAGCTTCTTAAATAACCTAAACAAGGTCATATCATTCAGTCCTATGGAGTTATTATGTATTTTCCAGATGTTATTAAATAATATCTTCCAATGAAAAAAGAAAGCAAATAGTGAGGATTCCTGTAAAATGGCATTAGGACATACATTGGATTTCATGTGGCAATGATAAAGCTAAAAGGTTAAACAGAGATGTTATATTCAGCTTAGGGAGGGGGACAGCAAGGGGGGGTATTAATTGAAGAAACAATGTACTGAAAATTAATGAACTGATAAAACCTGTTAGATATACTTAACAAACAATGAGACAATCAGTATTTTTTTTTTGTGTTAGATAATAGAGGTAATTTCTATTTTTATTTGGATTTGTATTTTTTTTTTTTTATTTTTTTTTTTTTTTCTCATTTTCGTTTTGTAGCATATTCCAGCGAACATTATAATTCAGATGTATTTTTATAAGTATAGAATTTGATCTCTTGCAGAAGATTCTTTACATGTATTTTCCCGTTGTTGAATGTATATTGCTATCCTGATTATTAGGATTATTAGCATGATTTCACTTCTAGAGCATTTTGTTTTACAAATTTGTCTTATATTTATAAATGATGTTAAGTTGGTATCATTCTCATAATCATGCTAGTAAAGAATTTATCATCACTATTCTTATACATGTATATATATATTTTTAAAAATATTTTCTTATTACTGGCACATCTATAATGACCTTGTGTATAGGTATACATGTGTTTTTTGGTCATTTTCCATGCTGCATGTTTCCAAATGATATTAAGAGGTCATTCCATCATTCTGAAGCCATTGATAAGACTTTCTATTAATATGGCTCATATTCTGCCACTTCAAGGCAGCTTTCTCTTCCTAACACAAAACACTTTTAGTTTGTTTGTAAGTATATCATTGGAGTAGTCTCACTTTTTTTTTTGCAGGCATATTTAGATCCTTTGTTATGGGTATTTTATGCCTCTTATTTATGTTAGGTTTAATTTAGACTTTAATTAAACATTTTTTAAAAAGTATTTTGAAAACTTTAGTAACAGGCATATGTTAACCTATAAGTAAAGGCTTAATTCTATATTTATGTATGCATATATTTTGACCTTCATTAATAAGCATATTTAGTCCTATGTTTAAAGCCATATTTAAACTGCATAGGAAGTTACGTTTGAACATTTGTTTTATGTCTACTTTTACAACTTTTGGCAGGAGTATCTCTTTATAAGGAAGTAAAATTCAAAATCTAAAATGTTTTATAACTTCTTTCTCTTATATAAAATTCAGCATCTTAATATCCAAAACACTTATTTATTAATTTATTTTTTTCTCTAATTTCTTACACCTTTATCACAAGCTAAAAGAAATGGCTTTGTTCATTCTTGTTTATTCTTCTCATGTATAGAGTTACTAATATATTTCTATTTTGTATTTGGTTTTGTGGCAGTCTGACACATGGTAGAACTCACCTTTCTTCATGTTATGTTTTTGCATCCACTTTATGAAAAGATAGGTACTGTATTTATCTGAATATAAGCTGCTCTCTCTTCTAAACTCAAGGTTCTGCAGAACGTAAACTAGAAAATTTGTGCCCCTCTTTCTCCCAGACTTTGAAATGCCAATGGAGACTTGGATTATTATTATTATTATTATTATTATTATTATTATTATTATTATTACTATTACCATTACTACTACTTTTTGTTTTACACTATAGTATTTTATCCAAATAGTTCCACAAAGTTGTATGGAGAAAAAGGAAAAGAAGAAAAAAGAGTATGGGTCTGTAAATAGCAAAAATACCTGTTCCTATGCTATTGTTTCTCTAAGTTGGCAGCTATGATCAGATGGTGTTGGTGGTTATAATAATTAGTGAATTTTGTTTTTTTATATTATATGGTATATACCTACATTTGGGATGGTGTAAATACAATGCTTATATTCTACTAAATATGGTATTATAAAACTTTAAATTAATTTAGTTATTGTTATTTACTCACAATTCTTAAAGGACAAGAATCCTGTGGAAAACTTTTTTGGAAAGAATCTTCTTGTCTAGATAAATCTGGATATATATGTGTATATATATATAATGGTAAAGTGAGCATGTTATGTAACCAATTATAGTGTTCAAGTGAATTAGTCTTAATACAAGCCTGTTATAAATATAAATTACAGAGCTATTCAAAATCTTATTTTGAAGTAACAAACTCACAATCTCCTTACTTTCCAAATTACATATTCTTTCTAAGCCACATACAATAACAATGTTTTTACTCCTTTCAGTTTGTCGATCGAATAGGTGGGGACTCCAAGATGAATGTATGACGAGGAGAAAATGAAGAATCCTAAGAATAGCGATGTTGCCACAAATCCAGTGACAGCGGTGTCAGAAGATGAACGAGAACTGAAAGAGTGCCAAGACCCGAACACGAGAAGAGTTTGAAAGACGATGTGCGTGGAATAGGGACTATATGTTGAACATGTTTGACATGAAGAAACACTAAAGGACGTAAAATCATAAGATGAATAGGGTGTTTACAAAACAAGGATAACATAAAACAGAACTTTGCTCTAACTGGTGCACTTAGTAGTGCTTACATTTATTTCTCGGCCTTGAGATATAAAGAGCTCACCATGAATTTCAAGTAGACATGTATATCAGCTTGGATTCAAAATTATTAAGTGAGGGGACACCTGGATTGAATATTTATATATTGTAATATGAAGAGTGTGATTTACTTTTGCCAAATTTCCGGAAATTATAGGTTTCTTTTCAGATTTCCATTTTTGTATAGATTTTTATATTTAAATTTTTGAAGCCCTTTGTTTTTATTCTAGTTATTGAGATTTACTTGATCTTTTCTGTTAATATTTATAAAGTATGAAGTATGAAGTAAGAGTTACTTGTTGTTATCATTATATTCCTCAGATAGAGAAGACAAAGTTTCCGCTTACTAACAAAATCTAGCATTTCTGAACTAATTATGATATAGAAAAGGGAGAAGGGCTAGCCTGCTGTAAATGAAAACCTATTGACCATTTTGATATACTAGGAAGCTTCACATTTCATCTAGTACCAACTCCTGAGAGGGAGGTAGTTGGTGGTTTTTATGAACTGATCATTAGTATCCATACAACACATTGCATTGAATTTCATTCGCAACAGAACCATGTCTTTGTGACCTATGAATTCATGTCATACCTTCAGTGTGACCATCATCCACTTTCTTATTGCCAGAATTTGCTACTTGTCAGAATAGTTGATGGAAAACAGTATAGGAGACTGATAGTTCAGTGTATAGGCATAGACTGCAAGCTCTTAAAAGGCAACTGTTTCTAAACAACCATGCTATGATGCACAAAATAAGTATAGAAGTAGCAGTGAAAAATAATGAAAAGAAATCTATATACATCCTATATAACAATATAAGGGGATCTTTCAAAGAATTATTAGTTCATCATTGCAAGGTTGTAACGTGAACAACTTTTATAGTCCTTTAAGTATACCGTGTTCATACATGTTTTGTAATAGCTAGTAATATTGTTGAATACCTTTGTGGAAGCAATCACAAAAAAGGAATACCTACACAGTATTTATTTTCAAAATATGTTTAATCAAAGATATGGATATTAATTTTCTATTTTTTGTAATTGTTGGGTTTTTATGCAGAGGATTTTTATTTCATTTTATAAAAGGCTGGACTTGCATTGTAATCAGTAATTTACTTAAAAATATGAAAAACTTACAAGTGGTTTAATCAGTGAATTCATGTATATATACTTACTCTTGTTTAGTTAGTCGATTTGTTTGTTTCTTTGTATTTGGGGAAAAACAACCATTGTGTACATAGACGCTAGTTTGAAATAGCAATGGGGCTTTTGTTTTAGGTAATGATGGTAATGTGCTCCTGCTTGCTAAGTGTAAATCTTGTGATAATTGGATGGCATAATTAAGAACTGCCTCTAGATTAACCACTGAGATTATGTACAGTATTTATTTTCTGAGCCATACTACAAGTGTACAAATCATAACATGTTCAAGAATATTGTGTATGTAATTTAGCAGGTTAATATTTCTGGAAATAAACACTAGTTAAATCAAAGAAAAAATTTCTTAATCATATACTATACTTGGTTACTGGGATGCAAAGTTCACTTAACTTTTCTTTATTTTCTCTTGATAGCTCATTTTGATGAAAGCTCCTGTTGCAAGAAATTGCCAGTTCATAATTCAAATATGTGAGCGAGCCATTTCTTTTGTCCAGTTTGATTCAATTTTCAAATAGGAGACAAAAGTAATGGCCATAATTACATCTTGCTACAATTCAAGCTAGCACTTTGTATGATTTCTTCCAAAAGTTTAGATTTTATCAATTGCCAAATATGCCAGGCAAATCCCATGTGTCATTGTACAAACACACATAAAATATGAAGGGAATAATCTTTTTCATTGCCTACCATAGCAAGCTTTTGGTCTTTTATAATGTATGTAGATCTTACAAAACATTCATTTCATTACCTGTGCAGTACAGTAACGTCAATGTGGCGTAGTTGGACTGTACACAGTATCATTATTTTGGAAACCTAACTTTAAATACTTTGTTAAATGCAACTTCAGTATGATGTCCATATATAGAGAAAAATGACAATATCCTATATATTATAGAACTGAAAAAAGATCTAGCCTCTTAAAGAAAAATTTATTTGATTAAAACTTGGCCCTTTATACTTAGATGGAGAAACATGAATTTTGATATATCTAATATATTTTATTATAAATATTGTTACTCTCTCATTAAATCATGATATATACTGTGAATGGGAAATGAAACAGCAATGTGATGGAAATGTATAATATGTACATTTATTTAAATCAAGTCAAAAAACAAAACATGTAATTATAAAAAAAAAAACTTCAACATACATTTTTATTGGGAGGGGAGAATAAATAACAATTAACAGACTAACTGGTAAAATCAAAGCATAAATTAGCCACTATATTACAGAATTGCTATGTACACTTTGGTGAAAACTTGTTGAAAGTACTTTTCACACGTGAAATTTCCACCATCTTGCTTGGCTATCGGCCTCTTCGTCAAGGCACATTGAGCATTAGACTGCATTAGAACATGCATTTAAAATATACATTCACTTTGGGATCACTGATCAAATTTAAGGCCTTCATAAGAAAAATTAGACTTTAAGAAAGTATATATACGTATCCTACATACTATTCATGAATTATATGGAAGAAAAGGAAAGACAGAGAGTACTAGATTAGGTAGCATGCCACGAGTCTTCTTTTTTAAACTTCACTCAGTTTAAAGGGACACCAACTTCACATTTTCTTCATCTTTTTATTGTGTTACAGTGTTTATAATAGTACACAGAGGAAAAAAAGAAAAAGAAACAAATTGCAAGTTATTCAGCAATATTTATCTTATCAACTATACGAACAAAAGATCTTGTAAGATAATTCTATTTATGACGTTATTTTCCCTGATTTGTGTTTCAATCTACTTTTCAATTACTAGATTTGGAGGTGTGTATAGGTGACCAATTACAACCTGAAATAGAAGAAGAAACTGGTGTTCATATTTGATTGACATGCAAGATATACTATGAAATAAGATTTGTACAATGACAAACAATATTCAAGAAAAAATTATTTGGCTTGAAACATTGGATATGACTTTGCTTATCACACCATACCTACAGATTGTTATAATATAATGCTAAAATTAACCCAAATGTTCCGGGTGGCAAGCAGTAAAGACGGCACTTTCCTGGCCCAAACTCTGGGTGTCATATAAAGTGATGCCACCTTTTCTTCCTCAGATTCCGGGCGTGATAAGATAAGACACCGGAATGCAAGTTTAGGCCTATGTGGTAGCCTCCCGGAAATGCATTGCATGCCAGGGATCACCAACCCGGAGGATTTGGGTTAATAACTCAACAATATTACAATTTTGCACACAAGGGCCTATTATACTGCTTCAAATTAGGGGGACAACAAGAGTCTTCCTATTTGGTGCTGAATATATAAAAAGAAGAATAGTTTCAGCAGTATCTCCAATGAACACTTCTCTCTCTTATGTGATCTAATTTATTTCTAATTTAATGGCTTCATAACATTTTCAATATCTGCAAGAGGTAAACAATTCATAAAAGAAAGCAGCACACTGTTTGAATAATTCTACCCAACAAAACATAATGTAAAGGCTGAACCAGGGTGATTCTACAGATTACTTATAATGGTTTAGGTAAGTAGAACATAGTAACTTACTTGTCTCCTTATGACATCTAAAGATTCTCTTGCCACTTGCATTTCTCTCTGTTGGTCAGCCTCGTTGGTAATATTTTTCCCAGCTTTAAATCCATCTCGAACTCTCCTTATTGCATATTCTCTGAAAGGTAAATAACACAGTGTGAAGAGCAGTTTCTTTACAAAGCATTTTGTTTTTAACAAACTTGAAAATATTGGATTGAAAAAGATAGATATATATATATAGCTAGATATACACAGGGACAAACAGACAGACAGACAGAGAGGTCTTTACCTGTGAATACAACTGAGAAGCAAACCTACTTTACAAAAATAACACCAATCAAGACTTCATATGAATATTTATCATACTTTGAATAACTTCAGATTTGCAATTTCTTTATAATATTTTTTGAGAAAATACCTATGTATCATAATTTCACTCGTCTGCTGCTATGAATAGGTGTGCACAAAATGGTATTTCCTTATAAGTAAGTTTGATACTCAAAATTCTTATTGCTATTAAAAGACTACCAAGATTCTTACCCAGCCTCTTTCAATAAGTTTCAAATTAACCAACACATCAGCAACAGTAATTATCAAAGAACAGCCACTGCAAAATGTCTGGGAAACAATGATTTTGCCATTTGTCCATGCTTAATGATGGGGCAGCTATCTATGCTACATATAAAAATAAAAACCATTTCTCAAATGAATAAAATAAAACATTTATCCTTAAAAGGACTAAATAGGTCTAAATAGTAGAAAAAAAAATAAAAGGACATGAAAAGATTAACCCACCCTGGATGGGTGGTACAGTACTGTACCGCTCATTCAAAAGCCCAGTGGCCGGGCGGCACTGCCAGCCTTTCAATTGATTTAGGCCTAATAATTCGAACGCCCCGGCATTGTGACATTCAAGGCTAGAATTCCCCCGTCGTGGATGGGTTAACAAAAAAAGGAAATAAGGAGGAAGAATATAAAAACCTGATGTAACATAACCGAATCAGGTGGGAAAGCATGCTGGATTTTTAAACCATCCTGGCCAGATCTATGAAGCACCAGTGCCTGCCTACTGTTTTTTTCCCTGTAAAATTTATCTAGGATACAACTTTCTAGCTGTGGACCAAGGTTCTCCAACCAAGCATCCAAGTTGAGACTGTAATACACATTGAATATATACCGTGCACACGTATGTAAATGACAGTAATTAGGTGCTATCTGTGCAAAATTTATCTTTTGCCAATAAGAATTTCTTGTTACCAAAAGAAAAAGTTTATTGTTAACTTGCATCTTATATACAGGTGTAAAAGTTTTTCCACAAATGCTCAATATGTAGTTTCCAACGTGATTTAGGACTTCAATGAAGATGAATCTTGTATCACACTTCTTACTTCTTGTATATAAAATGAATACTGTATATCTCATGAAATCATACTTTGTGAATACCCATACTGAAAAATTGCAAGACCAGCACATCTGCAAAAAGCCTTGAGCTAACTGGCATAGTCTTCCTGCTTGTCAGTGCTACAGCAATGGCCAACAACCCTCCACCACACAACTCTTCGCAAGATAAAGGTTGTAACCTCTCATAATTCACCATCAAAAAAGGAATCAGTCCAAGCTCTATCTTGCCTGATTATACATAATGGAGTTTGCTGTAGTGATCACTTGACACTGTACCACTGTTGAGCTCAATTATTTGGATAGAAAAAAGGCAGTAAATCATATGAATAAATCCTTTTCTGAAAGCCACCCCATGAAATGGTATTATTCTCATGTAATTATATTTTTCTATTTCAACACATCCTTGGCATTTTTTTATTATAATGCTGCATCACTAACTACCAGAATAGTAGTACCAATGGACTCCTTTCAGCCTCTACTTCTAATATATAATGGATATAATATGTAACTCCTGCTTCCCTCACCCCTCACTCTCAGCCCTGATGGTTGGCAAGGGCATGTTGTATATCTGGGAAACTGAAGGTAAAATAGGAATAACAATTTACTGACATATGCCATGATTGTACTATAATCATCAATCGGAAGGGACAGCACCCCCCTCCTTGCCCTAGAAAACCAACAATCCACGTATATGTAACAGTGCAAGAGGTTAATGTATTCACTGCAGGGGGCAGAGGCTCCTGCACTTTCATTTGTGTTGAGATGTCACAAGTATGCTCCATCCTCCAGTGAATATGCAGAAGAGGTTTATTTTACAGGGAGAGGGGGGGGGGGGCCAATGGCAGCCCCCCTCCCACCATGGGGAGATTGCAGAGGTTGACTAAAGTACATTATGGCACATGTCAGTACGTCTTTCTCATACTTATGTATATTTCAACCTGTAAATTATGGTACGCTTCATGTCCTCTCCCACTATCAGAGCCCAGATTGTGGGTTATAAGGGAAATTGTGAAATATATGCATTATATAAGAATAATAGAGGGTGAGAGGAATCCATTGGTACCAATACCTTGGTAGTTAGTGAAATTTTACCACATCCATGCTGAGAAAAGAGCTTTCAAATGCTTACTTTTAAATCCCTGTAAAAATGAAAAGAGATCATAAACGTACATTTTCCTTCTCTGAAGATTTATTTTAACCAGTGACACCAGTACTTGTTTTCATCAGTTTAAAGGCATTTCTATGACCAATATATCGCAAGTTACAAAACAGAAAACAATCCAGAAAACATACACGTTATTCATTATGAAATCCATGACCTCTTCCCGAAGTGTACGCAAGATTCAACACATACCGATAAAACTCAAGAAATACCCATCCAGAAACAAATCGACACCTTCAACTCATATAATCACCTGTAATTATAGGCAGGAAACTTCCTGCTCTCTCTCAGTAGCGATTTATAAAGGGAGAGGATCTCGCGTCTTGCTCCGCCGGCCATCGTGTTGTTTACGTCTGTCGTCCGAACATCGACGCTGACTTTGGCTTCGGCTTCGAGGTAATTACATGTTATCGGGATAATGTTTGAAACTCGCTATGTGAAATCCGGCTTAATGATCGGAGAAGTTGGTTTTGATTTTTTTTCTTTTAAATTGTCTGATTTTTTTTTTCTAGGTCATAGTAAATGTGGGCGATGGCGATCCTGGGAACGCAGGGGAATATTTGTCCGCTGTTATATCACGCGCTGCTGTTGCGTCATGGGCCTTGCAAGCTAATAACAAATTATATTAATAACGCAAATATCCAAGAAACATCTCACGAAAGTCCTTTATCTTTACAAAACTACTAATCAACTCAGACAAATAATGGGAGATTGAACCTATAGTCGAAAGCACAGCCTCGCATTTCTCCAGAAAACGAAATCAATTTTCCTACAATTACGCCATTGGAAGCGACTCCTAGGAAGGATTCTCACAATGACATGTAAAATAAGAAAGCAAAATAAGGAACTACAATTTTCCACTCCCTCCTAAACTAGCAGAAAGTATCAAATCTGTTACTATTTACATCAAAATGTACTGAACCTGCAGAAAAAATACCATACAAATTTTGAAGCTTCAGTCGTTATACATGACTTGAAATTTAGAATATATCTTTTTGGTTTCGATGATGATAACTAAACTACAAAGTTGCTACATTTTATAATGTTACTTTTATTTATTTAAACTTTCCATATAAAAACATGTATGTGATGCAGGGAACAAGTTATGGGTCCTTTTTAACTCCCAAGTTATTTCCATGAATAAATGATTAGCTGCAACATATTTTGTGTAATGGGCAATTTCTGTTTGGATTCTTATATATATATAAGGAGTGTATTCCTGTTGTGGCTGTAGATATTTTTGTGACAGAATTTGTGTGATGTATGTGTCAAATGTTGACCAAAATCTGAATTCTTTGTCTTTAAATAAATATTTTAGTAAGAAAACTTTCCGGGAACAAGAAAAACAATTATCATAATAAATAACAAATTGTTTATTTACATAGCATATATACACATAAATTTCCACAGATGCACATTTTTCTGAATTAAGTCACCCTACAGTATAAAATAACTGAAGTCTCAAAATCAGCTTCAAATGGGAAAATAACAAAACACTACATAACACTGGATATTAATTCAACAGTGATCTGCTTGCAATTGGGTACTTTTATTCTTCTTCCTCTCCTTCTATCTTTAACTTCACTTATCTGATTACAACATTTAGAGATTCTGCAGCAGCCTTTTCAATCTCTTTGTGCGTAACATTGACTTCTTCCTGGGTAAGAGTCCGTTCCATGTGCCGATATACTATTCGGTAACAGTGGGAGGTCAGTTTCTTCTTTGGGTGGGTAAAATTGTCAATAAGAGTAACCTGAAAATGCAAGTCAAAGAAATGTAATCTCTTAATGCTAATTTACTATCACTGATTCTTTAGGTATGAGGAATTATAATAACTGTTTTAATCATATTATGATATTGATATTTGCATGACAGTGGAATAAGAAAATACTTTTTAACCTATGTGAACATACTTCTTTTTTGAGACAGATATATTTAACTGCAAATATTTTATGTAATCTCTCAGCAACACCTTAATGACGTCTTACCTGTTCTACAGTGTTGCCTCCAATGTTCCGCACAAGATCATAGAAGTCGGATGGTTCGAATGCTCCATCTCCCGGGAGCCAAAAACTGATGTCATTGACACACTGTGGATACTGACTAACATTCTGAAAAAGAGGAAATTATTTCTTAGGAAAGAATATTATGGTATAAGGATGGATCACACTAATGAATTCATCAACTCATATGATAATGATAATAAAGCTAAATAATCATACCATGCTTTAAATTTACTATGAAAAATAGCATACCTTATATTTGATATTTGTAGATGAATCCTCAAACTCAAACTGCGAGAGGAATCCAGAATCCGATGACCAGAACAATCTGATATCTGGAATGTCATAAAGCTTCATGGCCCAGCGCTCCAGTCCAAGGCCAAATGCCCAGCCAACTTTGTCCATCACCCCGGCTAAAAGGAGAAAATACACATATCAGTGCCTCAACAGTGAAAAAATACCTTTAAAGGAAACGTATGTCATAAAGTAGTTCTTAGGCCATTCATACTGATGCATTAAAACATCTTAAAGTAAATTGTAGATTAACAAATATGGGATGATTGCAATACTACCTACACTTGCTTTCATATTTCATTTTGACAGATATATTTTCAAAATCATCTTATATTCACCAGTATATAAATATCAGAAAATAAAATATAAGAACAATGAAAAAAGACAATTAGGACAAACCATTCACTAAAATCTCCTGTTCAATCACACCGCACCCAAGGAGTTCGACCCAGTCATTGTTAAGTTTAACCTCGAGCTCCCACGAAGGGTGTGTGAAAGGAAAGTAGGCATCTACCCATCTCATTTCAACATCTGAAATATAAAGCCATATATGTATTTTTAGTGAAATAAATTCCTTTATACATATTTACTATATATATATATTTTTTGACCTTAACAAAAATTTTGCTGTAAAAAACATAATTCTTTGGGAAATTACTCCGGTAATCTTTTCTATTATATTTCAGTATAATTTGTAACTCGTTTAAGTGTCAAATCTTCTGATATAAAGCAAATTTCATTATATAATTAGGATAAAAATCAACATAATTATACCTTTTCCAAACAAACTCATTGCCAGGCCCTCAAGACAACCTTTCAAATCTACCTCTAAAAGCTTCACAGCCTCTAGATTGTGGACCCCTTGTCGGACTTCTGATCGTTCTGTATTTTCAAACAGCTGAAAATCATCCATGTTCTGGTGACTCCCAAAAAGCTGCAAGTAAGTATTGGCCTTTCAGATATCACATCAAAATGATAAATAATTCCGAAGGAACACAATGAAGGAAAAAATAAAATAATCTAAATTTTATATATTATTGTTCTACCTGCTCT
>BOPN01007316.1:0-7500 GCA_017312705.2 Penaeus japonicus | reverse complement strand
ATAGATTTCACTTCGCTTGTGAGCTAGAAGTGTTCTTGACATGATTGAGTTTCCAAAGGACCTTCTTCAAAAGCGGTTTACGGAAGATGGCAAAACGCGGTTTTAACTTGAGAGTAAAAGTCGACGGTATAATGACGGACTGTTCTTCTGGAAAGTCATCGTACTATAACAGGGTTGAAATGATACAGCGTGTCGCGTATACTATCATACAATCGCTCCTTTTAATGGAAATGAATTAACAGTTATAGATCATTCTTACAAGATGTCTTTGATTTCTGATTCTCTTTATAAAACTGATTATTCATGACGGATTTGAAAGAGCGTTAGAAGTGTTTACAAAATCATTCAGATAACAGACTAAACGACATAACTTTCTCCCATTTTTGTGCTATTGTAAATGATCGGGAAACCAATTCAATCAATCTGCCTTTATTCATATTTCATAGCTGTATAGTTTGAAAGTACTACGCCCCCCTTTGTGAATAAGTACTATTTATTCATAGAAAATATATTTATAAATTATTCGAAGGGTCTTTGGCGAAGGATCTTAAACAGTGAGGACCGGTGAAAATAAATTATTCAAGCATGGGAATATCATTACTTGTTACGTGTGTTAGACTTCTATATATTTACAAAGAAAAGATGCCAGGGAAAAAGAGAGGAATATAATAATGACGCAACATTAGATTCTCTGTCGCATCGTTAAACTATTGAGAAATTCCCGCTTGATTTTATCATACACGCGAGCGGAAAACAAATGCATGTTTTTGAAAACTAAAAAAGTTGCCGTCGATTGTGACAAGAACTTTTGCAATTTCACACTTTATTCAGCCAATAAATGAAACGAATAAATGCCATCAATTGAAAAACATCCAAACAGTTGTTTTACACTTACGTTGAGTGATATGACGCAGATCTCGGGAATTACAGAGAAATGATGCAAACTGGTGTGATGCTAGCACGCTTGCGATAAAAACAAACAAACAAACAAACGAACAGCAACCCGTGGAACAAAATTAAAACACGACCCTAGTGGGTAAAGAAATGCAAACCCATTTTGTTTCGTTCCTCACGGTGGCTGTGCTTGCATTACATCACGGTAGAGCTCGTCTCCAGAGAGGATGTGAATACCAAGAAAGGAATGGTGACACAACCTTACTCATTGGGTATGACATCACCTTCACAAGTGGTTCAGAATTCTGGGTTCGTTGTCGAAAGATCTCCCCCCCTCCCCCTCTGAAGAATTCTCTTGAACCCAAGTGTACATCTAAACATCATCTTCAATCATAACCAATCAGATATAATGATAAAACAAACACTGACACAGGACTAAAAGGGTTTTCTTCGGAGCGTCGAGCACTAAGGGTTCATCAGGAGAGTCGAAGCGCGGAGTCGATACAGAAAATGGTTCGTTGTCACTTACCCTTGACACAAAAGCTGCTGCTATGAAAACATCTTACATGTCAGCGTAAGAGATTTGCCTTCATCCGCAGCTAATCATTTCCACCAGGAAAATGGCGTCGGAAAATTCCTATGCTACAAATGGCCAACTTGAAATGATGATGATGGTTTTTCATTACACTTGTCGCGTCTAATGAGACCAACTCCCACGTGCTGGTGTAAGGTGGCGACGCGGAAGAGCAACGGTTAGAGAGAAAGTATTTTTGTTTATTTCGAAGAAGAAAAACGCAATGATTAAAAGAAAAAGACGATGAAGGTGTCACAACGGGATACTACAACAGCTGTTCTCATTATTTTTTTTAAAGATCACGTGTTTTTTTGTATATATATACCTTTACATAATTTGGTCAAACGGGAACAAAATACAGGAATTGCAAATACGTAGATGAAAAAGAGAGAAACTCAAGTATGATCTTGGCTTACGAGGCCAGAGTCAGTTTAGCAACTCATCATATGCATTCCTCCTACTCTGGAGAAAATGAAGTCTGCCTTCCAGCACGGTCACACTCTATTATTTTCACTCATACACATGCATATAGGCTACATAGCGACACACACACACACGCGCGCGCGCGCGCACACATACATACACACACACACAAGCACACACACACGTACACGCACGCACACACACAAACACGCAAACACACACACACACACACACGGTCTCTCTCTCTCTCTCCCTCTCCCTCTCTCCGTCATTCTATCTCTCTCTCTCTCGCTCACTTAAAGCTTATTCTACGATTGCTTGCCGTAATAATTTAATGACCAAAGAAATGAGAATTGGTAATCTGAACGAACAAAATAATGAACAAGTGATTTTTGCCGCGAACGACCGGCCGAGGTGTCAAGCTCCCCAGCTGCACGTTGCCATGCAGAGCAGTTGCCAGGCGCCTAATCTAGTGCATGAATTATGACGCTTCTGAAGGTGTGAAAGAACCATCATTCAAACGAAGTAAATGAATACCGTGCAACTGGAGGATGAAACATTATTCACACGAAAAAATGAAAGAACTACAGTGAAAGTTCAGCTCCTGATGAATAACCTTTCGCGTAAGGGGACGGAGTGAGATCATTATTACACTGAAACCCGTCCAGCCTTACAATAACCATTGCTAAAGATTAATAAAAAATAACGACAAGAAAACTGTAAAAATGATTCATCACGCAATAGAATATCAGCATATAATCAATCCATTATGCTTATGAATTTTCACATAAACGTCCCCGTATGACCGTGTGCTGAATTTTGATATTGTTATGCAAATATAAATTTAATTTGTTAAAAGGGCGAATGGGCTATCCTCACTGGATCACAAACTGACAGAGATAAAAAAAACGAAAAAAAAATATATATTAATGAAGAAATGTGTAGATCTAAATTAATGAACTTTAAGGTTAAATCTAGAACTTACCGTGAGCAAAGAAAGCATTAAATCATTTACTTTTTTAAAACAAAGGAAGTGTTTAGTGAGCTACTTTTCAAACGTGATGGGCAAATTGTCAATACGACATGAGCTAATAAAACGACTGGAGATGATGAGGTTACGGGTCTGCAGTTTTGAAAAGGCTGCGAAAAATGGGTTATCATCCTGGGAGTAATCCTATTACTGGGGAGGCGCCCCCCGGCGCAGCAGGTCGCAGTGTGATGCCTCCGTGTATCACACACACACATACTAACATATATATATATATATATATATATATATATATATATATATATATATATATATATATATATATATATGAGAGAGAGAGAGAGAGAGAGAGAGAGAGAGAGAGAGAGAGAGAGAGAGAGAGAGAGAGAGAGAGAGAGAGAGAGAGAGAGAGAGAGAGAGAGAGAAGGTTAGTTAGAGATATATATAGACAGACAGACATAAAGACAGATAGATAAGTAGGTAGATAGACAGATTAATACACACATTCATATATACATACATAAACACATATCAGAGTGTATATAAGTGTGTCCGTGGCGTCCAAAAATCGTGAGGTCAAAGGGGACGCAAATGACGAAGCAATAGCAATAAACACATTGCATCACACATAACTGTCTTCTCCATCTTGATTGCTCCGTTTCGCGGAATAAAAAAGACGGAATAATTCATGTCCAATGATATGACTCCAAATTGCTTCCTTTGACGAGAGCATTTGTGATAATGGACAATGTCGCTCGCTGCTGCTGTCGGAATACGCCTGCTCGTTGCGTCTGGCTTGCGTGTGCGCTAAGTCTAGTTTAACTTCGTAAAAAGATGGGTATTCATATGCACCCACTCACACATACACATTCACACACACACACATTCATACATGCATACATACATACATACATACATACAAAACACACTTATCATAGTACTTGAATGTGCAATAAAAAAACAACCTCCAAATCATAACCCTGTATAACATACATCTTCAACGCCTTGCTAAGCTGAATTCTTCCTTAACACAATCAAATAATCAACTAAAACTCAATACATAAACAAAAACAAAATCAGATTTAGTTATACACATTATCAAAAATCCAACACGTGACTGAAATTCTCCGTATCCCTCCATATCGTTATTATCTTTATCCATATTATTTCTGTTATCCTTTCCGGTCCTTTGTGTCATGGGTTCCTAATGGATTTGGGTAATTATACGTCAGGAAATCCATGATCTCATGAATACGTCTTTCGGAAGCGTATTGTGTTTGTTTGCTGTTGTTTCTGTTTGTTTGTTTATGGGTACGTGCGTGCGTGTAGGCTCGCGAAGAGTGTGTGTATTGTGGGTGTGCGTATGTTTGTGTGTATGTGTATGTGTATGTGTGTGTGCGTGAGTGTGCGTGTGTCTATATAACTGTGTGCATATATATGTATATATATATATATATATACACATATATGTATATATGTATAAATATATATATATATATATATATATATATATATATATATATATACATATATGCATGCACGCGAACATACACACACACACACGCAAACAAACACACACACACAATATATATATATATATATATATATATATATATATATATATATATATATATATATATATATATATATATATATACACACATATATACACACACACATTATCTTTGTATGAAGGTAAATTTATAACTGTAGCCGTAGGCCTATAATGCACTCTGGTAAAAATATATGTCCTTTTATCCTCAGTTCCTCCGATAATGAAGGCCTATGGTTGTCCTCCATACATAGCATGAAAATAGGATACAGTCTGTACTCAATCGACGTAGGTTAAGAGTTTTCACTAGTTTGGAAGCATTGACTTCGTTCCCTGCGAGGCGTTTATTCCTCACACGAACCGAAATTTCAGCCGTTAGTATCAGAAGTTTATGTTCAGCTGGGACTGGTTTCAGTGAACCATCTGCAGCGGCGACAGCAACTGCTGCTGGTGTTAATTTTGCTATTAACAGCGTGTCCTGGAGACAGTGGGCATTGGCGACTAGTCCTTGGCTGTTCGAATGCCCGCGTGGCCTGCCGGCAGTGATTGATGTTGAGCTGCTTTGCTCATTCCCGCCGCCAGCGAGCGATAGTTTGCAAAGTGTAAGGAAACATAAGAACTTTGGTGGCCATTTATGCCCGCTTTGTGATTGGTTATGACAAGCAGTAAAAAAAGAAACAGATTATTGACATCACGATCGAACAGTGGATTCTTCTCCCTCACCCGGCCATCCCCTGGGCTGCCCCTTCCCCCTCCCCCTCCCCCTTGCTGTCATGCGAATTGAACTGTAAAACTATCGGGTATTGCATGACGGGTTATTCAGTATGCTCTTGCATTACAATCATTTGTGCTAGTTATGCTTTCAAATAGAGGATTATGATTTATAAATCCCGCGTCAGAGAAAACATCACGCAATGCTCTAGGATACGAACGATCATGCCATGTGTGCCAACTAAGTTAAATAAAACCCAATGAGAGACACACCACAAAACAAAAAGAATGATACTGTCGACTACAGAAGCCCTATAGCAAGTATTATGACCTCCTGAGCAGAGAGAGCACGTCCTGTAGCAGACTGCAGGCCGCTCGCCCTGGCCAGCCACCGTCAGCTCAGTCAGTCTGCTGCTGGAAGTCAGCGAGGACGGGCGGGCGGGCGGGCACTGCGACGGCCAGCTCTCGGACGCGGACTTGCGGCACATGTGATCGCACGCGGCGGTGGTGTGCGGCCAGTCGCTCGGTGTTCCGTGCTTGGGATTCGTTGACATGTCGCTGCTGTTCGCGCTAACATGTGATACGGGTGTTTGACACTCGTGCGTTTGTCTGTCTGTTTGCTTATGATTTCGACACACGATTGGTGGGTGATTGCAAATGATTCATTGGTGCCGATGCTATAGAACGGAGTAAAAATACTATTGGAATTTCAAACGCAACTTTGGCATCGATTACCAGTAGCGTTCTCGGAAAAAAGAGATGAAGTGACCGCAAAAGACGGACTAATTAAGGGAAAAACCAATCAGAAGTTTTAGGTTAACTATGAATAAAAGCGGGTGAGGCGGAAGTTCATCCTCAACCTCAAAGACAGTTTTTTTTTTCTTTAATGAACATGGTCGTGTTATAGTGAAAAAAACATATTAGCTCGTGTATAATAAACGAAATGACTCGTCAACTTGAACGAGTTCACAGCATGACATGAGAACAGAAGAGACACTAGATTTAGACTCTGCCAGCAATGGCTATCATTTACCCATATAAAAGACCTCATCATCCTGGTGTACAAAGGCTGTGCAGTTGGATGTACACCCCGAGCATCAAGCGAGTGGGAGCTGCCATGTGTACCGGCATACTACACCTGCTCGTGCTCACCTGTGTGCTCCAGGTCTCCGCCAACAGTGAGTGTTCCTTTTCTTAAAGTTTTCTTGAGTCCCGGACTTATAGGCCTATATCCAACTGGGGTTTCTGATTCTGTAATGCCTTTACAGAATCAGAGTTTCTTCCAGATATGACTTTATCTATTGAGTTTTGTGACTGTAAACATAACCGGCCGAATTATTGTAACATTATATTTTCATTATTATGAAAGGAACCTTCAACTTTTGCTTCGGAGTTGCTCATACTCAGTGCATGGGAATGGCAATACTGACATGTATTCACTCCATCGGAAAACTTTATCATATGTATATATATATATATATATATATATATATATATATATATATATACATACGTATGCATATACATAAATGCATACATATTAATTTATGAGTAAGCCTACCCGTTACTGATACTAACCTTGTTTCGTAGACTAAATTTGTTTTCTATATTTTCGTGTTGTGTTCTTCACCGAATGATAAACTTTGTATCATGAAGAGGCAGCATGGCAGGGAAGTAAATTGACGTCCTGTGTGAGTGATGAAACCCTTTTTGTCGCGTTAATTATAGAGCATTCTATTTATAGATGTATTTGAATTTAGAAGAAATGTATGTACATAGGAATGAGGTGTGCGCATGAGAGAGCAAAGAGGAGGGAGTAGGAAGGGGAGAGGGTGAGGTAAAGGGGGAAGAGGGTGAAGGAAAAGGGAGAGAAAAAGAGGGAGAGGGAAAGAGATACGGAAATGGAGAGGGAGAGGGGAGAGAGAGGGAGAGGGGGGAGGAGGAGAAGGAAATAATTAAAGAGAGTGAATGGAAGTGGGGGAAAAGAAATGGAGAGGAAAAGGGGGCAAGAAAACCAAATGAAGAGAGAGAGGAAAAAGGAGAAAGCGAGGGAGAGGGAGAAACAAGAGTGGGAGAGAAGAAAGGGAGGGAGAGAAGAAAGGGAGGGAGAGAAAGAGAGAGGGAATGACATGGGAAAATTGAGAAGGAGAGGGAGGGAAAGATGATTTAGAGATATAGAGACGTAGAGATATGGAGATAGAGATATGAAAAGAGAGAGATGAAAAAAGAAAAAGAAAGAAAGAATATGAGAAAGAGAGCGAAAGAGCAATGGATTGAGAGGCTGAGAGAGAAAGTGAGCGAGGGAGGTGAGTAGGAGGGGGAGAGGAGGAGGGGAAACAGGGAGAGGAATAAGCAGAT
>BOPN01007315.1:45000-57500 GCA_017312705.2 Penaeus japonicus | reverse complement strand
AAATTTTACTATTGATTATTGTAGCTGTAAATTTTACTATTGATTATTGTAGCTGTAAATTTTACTATTGATTATTGTAGCTGTAGTCATCATGTAGTTGATATACAGTAATCGTTGTATTTCCACTGTAGTTATCATGTATTTATTATTGTAGTAATGATACAGTTATCATTGAAATTTATAGCCATCATGTTATAGATGTAGTAATCAAATCATTACCATAGTTATTATGAAGTTATAATCAGTTATTAAGTTATTGTATTACTTTAGTTATCAGAACCTGTTTACTGATTATTCAAATCACTTCACGTTATATCCCATATCTAATTGACTACGATAATAATCAGGCTGAAGATAATCTCCGTAGTTTTCAATATTAATAAACAATTAACTCTGCATTGTCGGATCATTAAATTATTCGACGCAATTATCCCATTCTCTACGCCTTTGCTGTTTCTCTTAATTACCCTGGAACGCGGGTTGCCTTTTTTTCTTTTTGTGTTTTTTATTTGTTTATTCATTTATTTATCATCATTCTTTTTTTCATTTGTTTCGTATTCGTTTCTTTTTTCTTTCTTTCTTCTTTTGACTTTTTTTTATATATTATTCTCTCCTTTTTTTGTTTCACTCTTATTCCATTTCCTCATGGAAGGGGTAGGGGGAGGGGGAGGAGGAGGAGGGGGAGGAGGAGGGGGAAGGGGAGGAGGAGGAGGAGGAGGAGGAGAAGGAAGGGGGAGGGGAGGAGGAAGAGGAGGAGGAGGGATGAGGAGGAGGGGGAAGGGGAGGAGGGGGAAGGGGAGGGGGAGGAGGAGGAGGAGGGGGAAGGGGAGGAGGAGGGGGAGGAGGAGGAGGAGGGGGAGGGGGAGGGGAGGAGATGGAGAAGGAAAAATTAGAAAGTGATAAGGATATGGTGAAGGAGGAGAGGAGGAGGAAGACGAGGACGAGACAAGGATGAGAGAGAGAGAGAGAGAGAGAGAGAGAGAGAGAGAGAGAGAGAGAGAGAGAGAGAGAGAGAGAGAGAGAGAGAGAGAGAGAGAGAGAGAGAGAGAAGAGAGGAGAGGAATACATAAACAATATAATCCAAAGACAAAAAAACTCATTATCCTACAACTTAATTAATCACCAATATATTACTCCGGCAATCAATTAAACCGCACATACATCTGAGGGATAATTGACCGTTAAAATTCCTCGACTGGCAACTGAGTCAAAGTGGCGTCATGGCTTTAGTTTTTCAGGCTTTTTGTTTGTTTGTTTTTTGTTCTTTTATCGTGTTCCTTCCTTTTTTCACTGTTATCCTTTTTACTATTGTTGTTGCTGTTGTCGTTGTGTATTTTGTATATTTTATTATGATCATTTGATGTTTATCATCATTATTGAAGGTATTGTTTTTTATATTGGTATCATTATTATCATCCTTATCATCATTAGCATCATCATTACCTTTATCATCATTATCATCATTATTATTATTCTCATGATCATAACTATCAAATGATAGGATTGACACTAATGATGATAACAATGATGGTGATAGTAATGATAATAGTATAAATAAGGTGATAATGATAATGACAATAATTATAATCATGGCAATGATTATAATGATAATGCTGTCAGTTGAATGATAACGATAATAATGACAATAATAATGACACAGCTTTCAAATGAATGATTTCTAACCTATGCTAAAAGACTTACCTATTTCTAGCGCCAGAGAGAGCAAAAGGGCGGTGTAAATCCCGGTATGGTTAACATCTAATACCACAGCAATTTATCATACCTTAAATTAATTTCTTTCATTATTGGACTAAATTCCTCTGGGATTTCAAAGAGTAATAAACGGAAAGGAACAGCGAGTGAGAAATATCTAGAATTCTAAATCTGACGCGAGTGTCCTATTTATTAGCACGATCTCGACCATATAAGGATGAAAGTGCTTGTCTAGCAGACCATACACAGCATCTCCTGTTCAGAGGATTTGGTTTATAATCTTTGTTTCTACTCCAGTTGTCTGCTTGTCTCTGTTAAGATGTCTGGGGGTCTTTTTCCTGTTCATTTATCTATCTGTTCATGTATTTCTCTATCACTTTCTCTCGCTCTACACACACACACACACACACAGACACACACATACAAACACACAAATACACACACACAAACACACACACACAAACACACACACACACACACACACACACACACACACACACACACACACACACGCATATATATATACTGTTATCGCCGTACTGTAAACGGACACAGTACAGTGATAAATTTAGTAAGTGGCTTAAGCGCCTGTGGCAACTAGCGATGGAAAAGGTGTAGCAGGTCAGATCACATAAACAACTGCACCTCATGGCCCCACGCATTTATCACCGGAGATGTGTTTACGTATCACGAACAGTACTACCTTGTTTTCCTGTGCTGACGAAGGCACGATGGGCTGTGTAGGACCACATACATAGAGCGAAGGAAAAGCATAAAGAGTCGAGGATAGGCAGTACGAGACATAGTACCATAGAGACCACATCTCCGAGGATTAGCGCACGCAAGAGTGAATTGAGGTGTTTCTGTGCCTGCAACGTGTATGTATTGATACCATTATATCTTCATTGTTATTACTTATGCGAATAGTTAATGTAACTGACTATAAATGGCCCTAAGTATTAAGCTATGATAAATATGATTACTTGGATAACATCACAATGATGTTACACTATACTCCTACGATGTTAAGATCTATCTATTAATGACCTTATGTCAAGTACGACATTGTAATCAATATTGTTATCTTGTATGTTATGAATTTATATGTTAATAACTACATTGTATTGACAGGTTTTGACCACTATCAATGAAGCGAAGTGTGTGCAAACACTGCGGTCTCAGTCATTCCTTAATATCGCCAAACGGCGACAACATATCTATATATATATATATATATATATATATATATATATATATATATATATATATACAGATATACAGACACACACATATATATGCATAAATAGATAGACGTATATATACAAATATATAAACCTAACCACACACACATTCATAATAACGTCCATCCTTTCACTAAACCTTACCCCCCCCCCCCCGCCCCTCCACACACCCTAACCTCTGCGTAGGAGACACAGCGAAGGAGCGGGCGGCACGAGGGGCATCCTAACGGAGGTTCCTTTGCCATACGTGACATACCGGGGGAGGTCGGGGCGGCGCCGCGGCAGCTCCGGCGGGGACCCGCAGTGCAGCCCGATCAGGAGCCTTCGCTTGGGGTATGCTTGTACGTGTACATGTGTGTGTGTGTGTGTGTATATATATATATATATATATATATGTAATTAAATATATATAGATAGCAACATGCATAGATAGATATATGAATGTATATATACATGTCTGTTTGTATGCATGTGCCTTCATTGACCAACACAAATACATATAAAACGCCCATAAACATACATGTACGCAAAGATATAAACAGGTAAACGCGGTATAACCCCACAGATTATCCCTCGCATTATCAACCTCCAACCCCCTCCCCCTCCCCCTCCCCCTCCCTTCCCCCCTCCCCTCCCCTCTTATCTCCTATCCCCGCCCCTCCACCCCCACCCCCCCTCCTGCATCGCCGCAGTCGTGACCGGTCGTCCAGAAGAATTGCAGAATTCGTGACTCACCAGCGCTGCATAGTGTCATGGCCGCTTGCCCGGGCATGGGCGTAGGTGTGGGCGTGAGAGGGTTGCTCGACTTCACGTGAAAGGGCGTGGCTTTGGCATGTTATTTGAGTGATTTATATATATTTTTAGATATAATTTTTTGGAGATTTTTTAGATTTTTTTTTCTCTTTTTTGTCTCGTTCTTTCTAGTCACGTTTTTTCCCCTCAAAATAATTCATGGAAATTAGTGTCTTTCAAAACGATCATTTTTAACGTTAATTATTTCCGCTTTCTTTATCATGTGTCTTAAATATATCGTGTATAGGTTTGTACTTTACCTTTTGTTATGATTATGAAAAGACTCTATTGTGTTGAATAAGAAAAAAAAAATCTGATAAAACCGGATTATCGATAAAAAAAAGGAATTGAAAGAGATGCATAGAAGGGATTTTGATAAGCAATAATTATGATTTTGGAGATGGTGATGATAGTGGTGATGATGACGATGGTGATGGAGATAATGGTGATGATGGTGATGATGATGATGGAGATGATGATAGTGGTGGAAATGATGATGGTGATGGTTATGGTGCTGGTGATAATGATGATGGTGGGGATTTAGATGGTGGAGGTAATGTTGACAACGATGATGATGATGGTGGTGAGGATGATGATGATGATGATGATGGTGGTGGTGGTGATGGAGATGATGATAGTGGTGGAAATGATGATGGTTATGGCGCTGGAGATAATGATGATGGTGGGGATTGAGATGGTGAAGGTAATGTTGACAACGATGATGATGATGGTGGTGGTGATGCTGACGATGATGGTAATGACAATGATAATGATGATGGAGGTGACAATAGGAGGGAGGAGGAGGATGGAAAAAAGAAGATGGTTGCCGAGGTCATATGAGGTCATATGAGGTTACAGACGCTATGCTTGATCCCACTCGCTAGGAAGAAAGTATTTTTTTTAAGGTACAAGGTGGGAAATATTTTGGGTTGAATCTTAAAGTAATTGTAATTTCATAATTATGTAAATGTTATTACTTCTATTGATACCTATTATAAAGCCTATTTCCGTTCGGCGGTCATGAATTAAAGTCAATACTCGAAGCGAAAACGAAAAATTTGGATTTTTTTTTTTAACATTTTTTTTTTTAACTATGATACTTTGATAATTACTAGAGTCGATTAACTTTTCATTAGTATGATTTCTATTTTTTATTAAAAACGAATATCTTATTCGCCCTCCCTCTCCAAAGGCATATGAATACAACCCAATTTAATAAACTCTTGCAAATGATTAATCCAACAATGAACGTGATCACTTTACGGTCTCATTTTAACTCTTTTTCCTTTTATCGCCGGCACTTCCCTCACTTGCTTTGTATTCCCGTATTGCAGCTGTTGACCGCGCTTGCTCCGGGCTCCGTCGGTTGCAGCGCTCGATACAAAAGAGAGGAATCTGGAGCATTTTTTGGGGTTTCTTTAACAACCATCAGAGTCTGGATTGGATGTGGTTCTTGGGAGGTTCTGTAACAAGTAGCGTTTTACGTGTGGTCGAAGAGTTTGAATACTGTGATAGGTAAACGCACGAATGCGCACACACATTGACATATATTTGTTTGTGTGCGTGTTTGTGTGTGTGTGTGTTGTGTGTGTGTGTGTGTGTGTGTGTGTGTGTGTGTGTGTGTGTGTGTGCATGTGCGTGTAAAAATGGATTCCCCTTGCATCAAAATATACAATTCATTCATGAAAAAGCTAAATACAAATATGCAGAGAACGAGATTGCATATCCGGCAAAGAACACACACACAAGAACTGGTCGATGTTCATCTGTCTCTGTTTGAGCCAAAACACAAGGATGCAAGATCAGAAAAAACTTAAATTGTGAAACGGAAAAGAAACTTTAACTGTTGTTTGACTATTAGGCGTTGGCGATATCCGCGAGGCGTGTAAAGACAACATAAGAAAAAGCTTTTGAAAGACAATCCATCTGCAATATTCACGAGATGAATTGCAGAGTAAGAAGGGGAATGACCTTCGACAAACATTTATGTATATCATAAATCATATTGTTTGATTATATTATAACTTTTATTAAACATTAATGTACAATATGAATTCATTATATTATTACACCATAAATCATATATTTAGAAACACATGGAAAATTCATTTACATAGGTATTCACAATAAAAACACACGCAAACGAACAAAATACACACGCTTACAAACATATGAATACACACAAGCATAAAATCGCAGAAAACACACAGATTCACAAACTCATCAACGCACGCACCCACATACACAAAACACACTCTCCATACACCCTACAACACATCCTTCATTCACACAAGGGCAGACTAACACACCACACCCTCCACACACCCTACACACACCCTTCGTACACACAAGGGCAGACTAACACACCACACTCTCCACGCACCCTACACACACCCTTCTTACACACAAGGGCAGACTAACACACCACACCCTCCATACACCCTACACACACCCTTCGTACACACGAGGGCAGACTAACACACCACACCAATTATTCTAGACACTAAGGAGAGAATCCTAAGTTTTTCTAAACGTCAAAATTTTTTGGATCTCTTTTCGGCAAGAGCTATCTGACATCTTGCAATTAGTCTCGTCTTGCAAACCTGATATTATGACAAGGAGGGAAAAATATGTAGATATATCAAATAGATCACCATTTTTAAAAAATAAATTATGCGGGGTCTTCTCTCTTTTGATAAATTCTATAGAAAAAGAAAAAAAGTATAAACTCTATTGTAAATTCGTCATTACTGATTCCATGAAGAGGTAATTGGTACGTCGTACATGTCTCGTTGTAAGCGTGTGTGATGCTTGCACATACTTACATATATATGTACATTCGTATATCGTACGTCTGCTTGTTTATGGGCATTTTTACCTGTCTATTAATCTATCTTTTACTATTGCTATATCCATATCTGTCTAGTTATCTATTTATTTATCTGTCTACACACACAAACACAAACACACACACACACACACATACATACACACACACACACACACAAACACAAATATCTTCCTCTTACGCGCTAATCATTCCACTTGACACCAAGCTAAACGCACCTCCTTCGAACATCACGAATCCGTTTTCTCTCGTAACTCCGATAGCAACATCATTCCGTGCAACATCCGGCCCGGCTGCTCTGCCCACGCCCCCCGCCTCTTGCCTCCCGCCATCCTAATCATCCTCCATCACGTTTCAGTGCCGCCCTAGAACCTTCGAGAACATGCGGGAACCTAAGGGGAATTTCGTGAATCTTGTTGAAAAGAGAAGCTTTTTCAGAACGTTGGAGAGCCTAAGAGAACCTTGGAGAACCATCGACAACCTTCGAGAACATACGAGGAGGTGTGGGCAGCCAAGGAGAACCTAAAAAACCTTCGAATAACCTAATTCCAAACGCGGATGTTGTGAACCTCTCTTCTTTTGTCCTAGGGGAAGGGGAAGAGGGAGGGGGAGGGGGAGGGGGAGGGGGATCGTATGAAGAGGAGGGTGTATGGGATGGGAGGGGGGAGGGGGAGGTGGTGAAGGAGGTATGTAGAAAGTGCAGATGGTTGTTGGTGGGGGGGAGGGTGTAAGGTGGGAAGGGGGAAGGCAATAATGTTAGGGTTAAAAAATTATTTCCTTGTATATGAATAGCGAGTTATTAAGACGTGTTTTTAAATGTATTTGGTATCGGGTTTTGGGGAAATGTGATGTACTTCAATTTTTCTTAAGCAAAAAAGTAGAAGAAAAATAAAGTTAAGTAACACTTATTCCTTTCCTTTTTTTATTATTTTACCTTAATCTCGAGCTCACGAATTCCAGCACGCCTCGCAGCCATTATCAGAAAACAAAATCTAATCAGTTCAAACGCATCAGATTCCCTCAAAGAAAAGGCTTCAATGCGCTAAATCCGATTAGCTAAACAAACATCAGAAACTCGTGATGCGTGTCTGACTCCGCCTCCTGAAGCAAGATCTGAAATGTAACGTAATTCGATAATAATTTTGATTATATACTTTCAAAATTACCTTGGAAAAGAAAGCTGGATGAAATAAGCCATTCGGAGAGCTGTTGGCTGGTTATTTTTATATGTTTTGACATGAGATATGATGGGAACTAGAACACAGTTTCTGGTTTATTTTTCATGTGAACAATATAAATAAAAGACACAGAGAGTAAAGATGTTGAAAATATACCAGGGGATAGGTACATTTTTTCACTCTTCTTCTCCCTCTCTTTTCCTCCTCTTCCTCCTCCTCCTTTCCTTCCTTCCGTCGATGTATATGTCTTACTGCTTCTTGTCCTTCCACTGGCTCACCCTTTCTCCCTCTCCCTTCAACTTACATGTATTAATGTTAGGTTATCAATACTCTTAGATAAATTCATTTGTAGACAGCACATAACATCTACAAAAAAAAGAAAGAAAAATGTATACACACACACACACACACACACACACACACACACACACACACACACACACACACACACACACACACACACACACACACGCACACGCACACGCACACGCGCGCGCGCGCCCCTTTCACAATAATAACAAAGACGAAACCATAAGAAATTCTTTAACAAACATCTGCATTATCTAAAACACCATTACATTACGATTGAAGGGAACAAGTCACGAAACAGATGTTATCTTCATTCACTTTCGGTCAGCTGATTAAGTCCCTTCAATGGAATGCATTGAATACTAACTATTCTACAGCAACTTGTATTGTTTCTCTACATTTTCATACATGTTTATATATATATATATATATATATATATATATATATATATATATATATATATATATATATATATATTCATACATACACACACATACACACACATATATATCTATATATATCTATATATATGTACATGTATATATATGTGTGTGTGTGTGTGTGTGTGTACATATTAAATATGTTATATTTATCTTCATCAATACATAATAACAATCATATCAAAATCATCATAAATCAACTGCATCGCAATGAAATCAATAATATCAAAACAGATAAAGTAGAACCTATTATCTTATCAAAATAATATTGCTAATGCCACAAATACTGCATCAAAAGTATTACCAAAAAGTAACACAAATCTTCTCTTTTTCATCCATAGTATTTACTTTAAGTGTCCTTCCTATACAACACAGGCTGAAGGAGAGAAAAGTTAACGAACAGTTATATACGCTCTTTCTCAGAAGAAATACAGCGCCATGTTAAATATATGGTGAAAATTAACTGGAACCGCCCTGGATAGATAGTATCTATTCAATGGGAGGTATATGTATTCCTTCCTGTTGCTACCTGGTACCTTATGGGGGTAGGAGGGGAAGGGAGGGGGGGGAGTGGGAGTAGATACCTTCCACAGAGGAATAGGGTTAATAGAATACTTCATGCTTGTTACACTAGGGCTGTCTAATTTTATATTGTTTCCCTATGTTAAGTCTCCTTATTTACAGCAGTAGAGGCATCTCCCTTGGGTCTTTAGGATGAGAACTTTCTGTGCTTTATTTATTTATTTATTTTTTTCTTTTATTTTTATTTTTTTATTTCTTTTTGAGTTTGAGGAGGTAGAGAGACATTATTAGAGAAGGATGGAGATTGTGATATGTGGATAGATCAACTATGTCAGGCGACAAGAGCCTGGAAGATATAGATATACAGAGAGGGATATAGGAGAGATAGATAGAGAGAGGGGGGGAGAGGGGAGAGAGAGGGAGGGAGGGAGGGAGAGAGAGAGAGAGAGAGAGAGAGAGAGAGAGAGAGAGAGAGAGAGAGAGAGAGAGAGAGAGAGAGAGAGAGAGAGAGAGAGAGAGAGAGAGAGAGAGGGGGAGAGGGAGAGGGAGGGAGGGGGGGAGGGAGAGAGGGAGAGAGAGAGAGAGAGAGAGAGAGAGAGAGAGAGAGAGAGAGAGAGAGAGAGAGATTGAAATGAGAGAAAGAGGGGCAAGGGAGGAAAAGGAAAAGAGAGAAAGAAACTGTACAATAGAATATCAAGTAGAAAGATGGGGTGATAAAGAATTTGAAAAAATACCGTAACGGTAACCGATAAACACAAGTAACTTCAAGTAACATACGAAGGAGAGAAAGCACCGAACAGAAACAGAGAACTTCTCAGCATGCAATCAATCGATCTGTTTCCTCTCTTTCTTTCTTTATCCATTTTTTAGCTACTGTATCAGGTTCTACTTCTGGCCAGCATCTCCAAATCAGGCTTTCCAAGAACCCACAAAAAGAACGTTGCCTGGAAGCCAAACCACCATGCATTCATTCACTATCATGACTTCTCAAAAGTCGTTATTGCAAGGCCACCCAGAAGATCGAAGTGTGCGTGTGGGTGGGCGGAGTTTCTGTTAGCTGTCGACCAATCACCTGCTTTCCTAAGGGTTAAGCTCCTCCCACATCCTGTCGACCCCGCCCCCTCTCTGAGTTTGAACGTTCTCGGCCACGCGTTGGGTTTAAAAACAGGGAGCTTGTTCCCGAAATTTATGATGCTATGTAGTGTCTGAACTTAACGCGTAAAAAATAAGTAAATTGTTTGTTGTGTAGGACATTAAAATCTCCATTTTCATGCGATGATGATTTTTTTTTTCTCTGGCGTATTGACTTCTGTTATTTCATTCGCACGAAGCTGGCACTGTTACAATGTGTGAAATGATAGGTGAATAGAGGGTTAGATAACAGGTGGGTATATTCCTTTCCTCAAGGGTTTAAGGAGGGGAGTCTCATTCTCTCTCCCTCTATTCTTTATCTCCCTCTAATCTCTCTCTCTCTCTATCTATCTATCTATCTCTTCTCTGTCCTCTCTCTGTTTCTCTCTCTCTGTTTCTCTCTCTCTCTCTCTCTCTCTCTCTCTCTCTCTCTCTCTCGCTCTCTCTCTCCCGCTCTCTCTCTCTTTCTCTCTCTTTTCTCTGTCCTCTCCCCCCCCTCTCTCTCTCTCCCTCCCCCTTCTCTCTCTCTTTCTCTCTCTCTCTCCCTCCCTCCCTCCCTCACTCCCTCCCTCCCCCTTCTCTCTCTCTTTCTCTCTCTCTCTCTCTCTCTCTTCCTCTCCCTCTCCCTCTCCCTCCCCCTCTCCCTCTCCCATTCCATTTAGGAATGCCTCGCCAAACAAATTAGAAAATCTCCAGCTAGGACAAATTTAAATAACATAAAGTAAAAGGATGAATAAAGAAGGAAAAACATGGATATATGAAACGGACAATAGAAAAAAATATGCCTATGTGTAGGGCACTTAACACATATATGTATATGATGACTGGCAAAATACTCTTCCGTGTTAAAATGGCAGATAAACCCACTATACAAAAAACATATTTAATAAAATGATAGAATATCTAATATTTGATAAAATATGTTTTGTGCACAGTGGGTTTATCTTCCATATGTGTATATGTGTATATGTGTGTGTGTTTGTGTGTGTGTGTGTGTGTGTGTGCATGTGCGTGACGATTTAATTATGTATGTTAGTAAACTGCACGATCATAACATGAAACGAATCTATGAACAATCAAATATTTCCTATAGACACACAGGATTAAATAATTCAACTGTGCATCACATCGCAAAAGGAAATCATCCCTCCCCAAGACCAAAAATCCTTTGCAACATTTTCCTTTTTCAGAAATTACACCTTACGAGATGAAATCAAGCTTAATTAATGGTCATTACTGAGAAGAAAAAAATGTATTGGCGAACCTCATTTTTTCTCTCGTTTATCCCGTTTTCTTACTTATTATCATTTATTTTCTCTACTATTATTCATCTGTATGATAATGATAATAACGATGATGATAACCATAACAACAAGAAAATTCGATTAACTACAGTGAAAACCTAACTATAGTTCTAGAAAAAAAAATAGCGAATTCTAAACGGCTTCCTATACGTTCCGGTTTCTTTTTCTTTCTTTCACCTTTGTGTATATGTCTTTGGGGGGGGGGGGGGTTGGCGTCTTTATGATATGCGCGTTTCGTAGACCTACAAGACTTAGGTTATGATTATATAAGGAACATAAAATTCTTTCTCTAGCCTTGGGCGGACGTTGTAATCAACCCCATGGAGTTTGCGGGTTGTAGATGAGTGACTTTATGCTGGAGAAACAACTTTTGAAGATTTTTTTTTTTTTTTTTTTTTTTTTTTTTTTGGGGGGGGGGTGATTTAAATTGTTTCTTGAGTTCTAGAGTCATGGTTAATGTCTGTATGGGTTTGGGTGAATATATACTTTGTGTGTGTGTGTGCGTGTGTGCGCATTTATATCGTTGTAACTGACACGAATTAGATAATTTGCATAATTTTCATATAAAAGTGGCCATCAAAACAAATGTTTATCGTATTATCTAATGAAGTTTCTACCTTGCTACCTCTCATTATTATGTTGATTGGTTTGGTATCATCATTATTATTAAGATACCATTATTATTACTATTAAAGTCGTTTGGTCAACATAAAGATTTTGAGCTTTTATAAGTGACGCCTTGATATAGCAACACTAGTAAAATCTCCTCCCCCCTCTCTATTTCTCTCTTTTTCTCTCTATATCCAGCCTTTCTCTCTGTCTCTCTCTATCTATCTATCTATCCTCTTTCCTTCTAACTCTTTCTCTATATCTCTCTCTTTTTCCCCCTTTCTCTCCGTCTGCCTCTCTCTCTATTTCTATTTCTCTCTGTCTCTCATATTTCTGTTTCTCCCTCTCCCTCTCTCTCCTTTTGACTCTGTCTCTTTCTAACCTCTCTCTCTCTCTCTCTCTCTCTCTCTGT
>BOPN01007315.1:22500-30000 GCA_017312705.2 Penaeus japonicus | reverse complement strand
TGGGTGGGTGGGTGTGTTTGTGTGTTTGTGTGTGTGTGCGTGTGCGTGTTTATGTGTTATTAAAAAAGATTAGTATCAATACATCAAGGGATATACATAGATTTTTATCAACAACAACAAAATATGCATGCATTGCATATCGTACGGAATACTTCCATTGTCATAGCAACAATGATGATAATATTGATTATGGTAATGAAAATATTAATAGTGATGATGGTTATCACCATAATCATGGTAGAGGTGATGATGCTACATGTGAGAATCATAACAATAACAATTATAAATAACTATAATACTAATCATAACATAACAGTTCCAGTAAAGATCATAACACATCAATAATCACATTTTAAAAAATCTCACTAATAAAGGAAAAAGTGAGGATGATAATAATGACAATATAATGGCAGTAAACATAACAATGATAACGATAATAATAACAATAATAATAATAAAGTAATAATAGTAATAATAATAAAGATAACAGTAATCATAGTAATAGAAACAGCAACAACAACAGTAACAGTAAAATGATGGCAATGATTAATCATCAGATGAATGAGATAGATTAATCTGTCAATCACCATAATGATTATCAGTAGCAACAATGACACTAACAATAACAGTAGCAACATTAAACAGTACATAAATACATCACCATTTGTCAGTAACAATGATATCAATGCAACGGGCAACTTTATAGATATAAAAAATAAATCATCTATATGAATCTGATTGTTAATATTATCAAATAACCTAAAAAATACAACACTCTTAAATACAGCCATCCAATACACGTATTTAGTGATTTGTGTATTCAGGTAAGCATCTCATATGGTGATATGCTATAGATATTGTTACTCAAATATATCAAAATATAACAGTTTTGCAGAAGAATACACAAATATCGTATTAAATTCATATCTATATAGTGTAAATGTATGCATGTGTGCGCATGTACGATGCATGTCTGTACGTAGTTGAAAGAACTTAAGCTTAGCGTTAACCTTACGATTGCGAATACTAATTCCATTGGCACAAGAGAGGGTCATTGTATCACATTGTTATGGGTTCGTCCTCCGCTCACACCATGACGTGCACGGAGGCGGCCAGCACGGCCAGCGCTGACGTCGAGTGCAGCACCATGATGGCCTCCTCGCCCAGGACGTGGACCGTCTTGAGTCCTGCGCCGCCGCAGATCCTCACGCCCTCGTCCACGCCGCCCGCCACCTGCAGGAAGTGCGTGGCGCACTCGGGGTCGCTCGGGATGTACGTGGCCCACACCAGCACCGTCATGCCCCGGATGCCGGCCGGCCCCGTGACGCGCCAGGCGGAGGGCCTGTCGTGCGGCCCCGGCCGACCCAGGATGACCACAGGGTGACCTTCGCTGACCTTCCACTCACCGCGGCTGTCCACGGCCTCGTACTCGAGCGAGAAGCCCTTCCTCACGCCGCGGCTGAACCCGGAGAAGCTGATGGCCGAGGGCCCCTCGAGGAGCGCGTAGCGGGGGAATTGCGCGCCGGTCAGGTTGACGCTGTGGGCGGGGTCGCTGAGGACGAAGCTGTCGAGATCCGGGTCGAGGTCGAGGAAGGTTACGCGCAGGAGGAGCGGGCTGCGCGTGGTCCAGTTGCAGGACACGGGGCCGTTGAAGTATTCCGGGAATGACGGCGACGCAAGGGAGCCGACAGGGACCTCGCTCACGGCGAGCTCGCGGACACAGCCTCCGGCGCGGAAGCTGAAGCTCGCCGGAGGCAGAGCGGAGTCCCGCACCACCACTAGCAGGTCATGCACGGACATGACGTCGGGGATGCTCTCCTCCACGCAGAACTCCTGACTGCCGTTCAGGAACCCGGTGTTGGAGATGAGGACGCTGCCGCTCTGACAGCCTTCGGCGGCCCTGGGACCCCACTCGCCTCTGAACGCCTTGCTGCGCTCGGAAAGCTCGCGCGATTCCCCCCAGTCGACCTGCGAGAGGGACATCACGCGCCCGTCGCTGGGCCTCAGGCGGAACAAACAGTAGTCCGTGTTGGGGAAGTACTCGAGCGTGGAGAAGACGCCTTCCTCCACCACCGCTGTGTCGATATCGGCGCCGCAGCTCGACAGAATCGGCCCGACCTTCAGTTCGAATCCAGAACTGACGGTTCGAGAGTCAGAGTCGAACACGATCATGAGCTGGTTCCCCGTGCTCAGAACAGTCTGGTCTTTCACAGTCCCAGTCAGCGAGGCGATGGGGCTGCTCGAGTATAAAGGATCGAAAAATTCGAGCGAGTCCGAAGGGTGGACATCGAAATCAACAACTCTGACCGAGATTCGATCACTAAAGCTCATTATGTCCGTGTTGATCAACCACACGCATCGCGTATAAGTAGGATAGATTTCGTTCCCTGGAGAGCGTATGCTAATTCTGTCATCGTTACGCAGAGTCACAACGCCTCCACACTCATAGACATTATATGCTATCTCGTATCCTTCATATTCGTTGTCAGTGGCGGTCAGGAACCGGAGCGAGAAAGGGGTCTCTTCTATCAGCGTGAAAGGCTTAATGGGAATGCGTGAAGGATCGATAACAGCCTCACTGTCGCCCCTCACAATGGATAATCTGTCCACAGAAGTGTTCTTGGGAATATCCAAATAGTTTATCGTCAGCACTACAGTCTGTTGTTCCTTCTCGGCCTCGAATTTGACGTCGCATGAGAGGCCGGCTGGGTATGTCGTCAGGCCGTCAGTGGAGGGAGACCTCACGACTCCGCTACTGCCGGAGTTTAAGACGAGGCACGTGCTGCACATGTTGTTGACTCTCGGCTGAGGTATTACCTGGATTGCAAAATTGGTTTTTCTTGGCAGTGGCTTAATAACCACTAGAAATTCTTTGTTTGTTTCTAGAGAAGTTGTGCTGTAAGAAGAGAGTGGCTTGAGGGTTTGGAACGTTCCTTCTGTTGATACACTTATTAAGGACAGGTGTCTCCTATTTCCACTCGCGACATCCAGCACTATTCTGTCATTGTTGCTCTTGAATCTATACACACACGTCTCCCCTCGGTCCATGTCCCGACTCCTCACAATTATTTTCCCGTCTATTACGTCGTAGGTTCTTCCACAGGTAAACTGAAGCGGTTGAACGAGCAACATGAAGTCGTTCTCGTCCCTGTTCTTGGGAACGATAGCCGTTACATTAATCGTCTTGCTCGAAGTTATGTAATCTTGGCGCCAGTCGGATTCGCAAAGTCTGTCCGACTTGCCAGCCTCTTTGTCGAAGAGCTTCACGGCGCATGCTGAGGAGTGGCTCATGGACAATAAACTGAAATTAATGGCCTGGTTATCGTCCTCGTCATCGTGCGGTCGTTTCACCTGAATGGAACAATCCAAAACGCCCAGGTTATCAATCAAGATAGGGTCAGTGTTTAACTCCAACAGGGAACCGCAGTCATAGAAGGGCTGATAAGCCAGAACTTTTATCTTTACGCCTTTCTCTCTGCTCAAAACCATGTACCTCTCAGACGGATCAATAAAATCCAGTGTTCTTTCGTTATAGTCGAAAAGATTGGTGTACATCCCCGTGGAAGACACCCTCACGTTCTCAACCTTATTGAAGTCCAGCAGAAGGACGCTGTTGTTACCCTGGAATACCCACACGCAGTCACCGTCTCCCTCTTTGTTACCCGGCGCTCGAAGGTCCAGACTCGCGCCGGGATTCAGCATGAAATTGCCGCCGCAGTTTCCGTCGGTCATCCTCTGAATCTCCAGCTCGAAGCCCTCAGCTGTGTTGCTGCTGTCGGAGGAGAAGGAGAAGCTCAGGTTATTGCCCGCAGTGATGTACGAATAACCTTGCAGATCTCCGCAAAATACCTCGGTTCGGTTAATAGCCTCGTCTTTCACTGACAGATAGTCCCCTTTTATACACGCTTCTTTTTTCTGGAGGAGGAATTTGGAAAAGCGTATTTTGAATCGATTGCTCCTCTCGCTATATAGATTCACGTTGCAAACGGAATAGGCAGGGAAAGCGTACGGGAGATAAGGGGACTTGAATACCCACGTATCTCGGTCTGTCTTCTCGAGAATACACTCGTCCACCCTTATCTTCTCTAGGGAAACGTACACAGAGAATCCTTTATAAAAGATGAGGTTGCTCTCGTCGCTTCTGAAGGCCATTTCGATTTCCTCGCTATTCGTCTTGTAGACGAGGCTTCTCTTGAATCCGCAGTACTTCTGGTTCTTTCCCTGAACTTGGTCGGTGATTTGTATGTAGTCGTATTCACAATTTGTCTGCTGTTCTATATCGAAATCAGCGAATTTCAGCCGTCCTATGTAACCTTCCGTGACGTTGAATCTGATTTTCCAAAAGCAATTCAGAAAATTATCATATCCCCTAGGGAACTTATTCGAATTGATCACTACACTTGAATCCACGCTCACAGTCACCGTCTTATTGCACTCTCTTGTCTCGTCAATAGGGAAGACCCTGAGCTGCACTCCTGGTTCCGGGAAGCTCTTGGCCAAGTGCGGGTTGGCCGTGAAGCTGATGGACATGACCTTCGAGACGTAGACTTTCCGGGTGTTGTACGTCTCCAGGTCGGAGAAGCCGTCGGTGGAAATCTGCAGCAGGTCCTGGGATCCGGGATTAATGTAGTAACTGAGGAGCTCGACGCCCACGAGGGTCTTGGAGAGGACGAGCCAGTGGCACTTGGTGTCCGCAGGGTACGCCAGAGGGTAGTTGGGCGTGGAGAGGAGGAGGGGCTCGTCGCCGCTAATGTCATACACTCCCCCGCACGTCGATTTTACTCCGGTTACGGACAGTTTAAATCCCCTTTTGTTATCACTCTCGTCGGTGACAAAGGTCAGGGTCAAGGAGTTGCTGAAGGACAGGAAATCCTTGGGTCCTTTCCTTCCGCAGAAGACCTCGTTGATGCCCGCGGCGGTGTCCGTGACGGTGAGGAAGTCGTACTTGCAGCCCGCTCCCTCGAGCTCGAAGTCAGACGCCGAGATGCGCAGCTGGCTGTTGTCCCCTCCCAGCTGCGCGACCAGCGTCCACGTGCACTTCGAGCTCGGAGGGTAGTTGCTGGGGTAGTCTGGCGTCGTGATCACTTCCTCCGCCCCCTCGGCTACGCTGATCACGCCCCCGCAGGTCGAGATGACCTCCTTCTTCATGTCTTTCTTCAGCTTCAGGATCTCGATCAAGTTCTCCTGGGCGTCCAGGTAGGACCTCTGGCTGTAGCGGCCGATAAAGTCGTCGATGAAGCGATCGACGCCGTTTCGCCGCGGCGGAGGGTCCCTCGTCTCGTCGAAGCCTTCAATCATTTTCCCTCTCCGCGAGTTGCCTTCGTCCTCTTCGTCTCCCGTAGGCTCCTCCGCCTCGTCATCGGGGACGTGTGTCACCCCCAAGTCACGCAGAATCTCCTCGGCACTTCGAGACCTCTCCGATTTCAGCAAAGCCGCTATCTTCGCTCGCAGTTCGCGCTCCTCGAGGTAGGCCGGTCGTTCGCTGGCCATGAGGTCGTCAGACAGGTCGTCGTACGGGTCGTCGTATAGCATCTTTGGTCTCTCCTTGGGCTCCGTTCCCCCGACGTCGAAATGAGGTCCGAGTAGCCCGAGGTCGTCGCCGTGGTCCAAAATTCCTGCCAGGTCCTGCGGGTCTGGCGTCGAGACACACAGCGCTGCCAAGCCTGAGGACAGAGAAGAAACGAACTTTTAACTTTTGAACAATAATCTAATTGATCATTTTCTATAAAGATGATAAGGATGATCGTATCAATAATAATTGATATCATCATCGTTATAGTCGGGAGAGAGACTGAGAGAGAGAGAGAGAGAGAGAGAGAAAGAGAGAGAGAGAGAGGTGTGTGTGTATATATATAACACACACACACACACACACATATATATATATACATATATATATATATATATATATATATATATATATATATATATATATATATATATATAAAGAGAGAGAGAGACTTAGACGGAGAGAGAGAGAGAGAGAGAGAGAGAGAGAGAGAGAGAGAGAGAGAGAGAGAGAGAGAAAGAAAGAGGAAGAAAGAGAGAACGAGAAAAAGAAAGACAGACAGACAGACAGACAAAGACAGAGCGAGAAAGAGAGATTCGCCCGCCCGTATGTGTGGCTGTGCCAACAAATGAATAACAAGATTAAGAGCAGCAGGAAACGCCCTTTTCATGCCGGGCAAAAGCCACAAACGGGCCGAGAGGAAACACAAAAAAGGGAACCTCGGAGCTTTCAGTCGGAAAGTGAAACTCTTGGGCCATTTAGCCCGGGGGCAAAATTTGGTGACAAAGGAAATCAAGGGCTATAAATAGGATGGAGTTTCGACGCGCGTAAAAACTATGGGGTCTGGGTAGATTTTGGGTGGGTGTGGGTGGGTGGGGGTGGGTAGGTGTTGGTGTGGGTGTGTGTGGGTGTAGGTGTGGGTGTGGGTGTGTGGGGGTGGGTAGGTGTTGGTGTGGGTGTGTGTGGGTGTAGGTGTGTGTGTGTGGGTGGGTGGGGGTGGGTAGGTGTTGGTGTGGGTGGGTGTGGGTGTAGGTGTGTGTGTGGGTGGGTGGGGGTGGGTAGAGGATGTCTGTGTGTGTGTGGGTGTGTTTTTTTGTGTGTGTGCGTGTTTGTTTCAGATAGATAATAGATTAATCAATCAATTAATGAAAATAAAAAGGAAACAAACAAGAAATAGAATAAACAAAATAAAAACAAACAAATAAACCTTATCCAAAAAAATGAATGAAAGAAACAAAGTGAGTAAAGATAAGAACAAAAACAAAGACAAAGTGTATGAAAAAAACACAAAGCAAAAACAACAACGCAAAAAAAAAAAAACAATAAGATATTTTTATGAGAAATGGGAAAAACGAAAAAATAAAAAATATAGGTGAGTCTATAAGAAAATAATAAATGATTCTTCCCAAAGGAGGTCAGTCACGAAAAGCACACATGAGGAAAAAACAAAACAAAGAAAAAACGAAGAAAAGACAAAAAAGAGGAAAAAGAGAAAAGAAAAAACAAAAAAAAAAAAAAAATATAAAAAGCACAGTGGCTTCCGCGGTCACGTCATACCGTAATACAAAAGAGATGTATAAAAAAGTCAAATATATATATATATTTCGAAATGATGACCATTGCCTCTCGCCCATTTCCTGCAGTCACGTCGGTCCCCATTCACTCCCCCTCCTCCCCCCATCCCCACCCCCTCCCCTGCAATCACTCCGGTTACTCGTCTCTCCTCCCCCATCCCTCCCCTCCCCCTTCCCCCACTATCCCTTCCCTCACTCCCTCCTCTGCTCCCCCCCCCCCCTTCCCTCCACTATCCCTCCCTCACTCCCTCCTCTGCTCCTCTGCTTTCACCCTTTCCTCTCCCTCCACCCCCTCCACCCCTCTTAACATATGGTCCCTTTCAATTCCACTCCCTCTCTGGCCCTCCTCATGCAACCACACTACCCTCCCTCCATCACGCCCCTCTCCCTCCCTCCTCCCCCACATCCACCCCCTTC